>OY744546.1:3851228-3898728 GCA_963556195.1 Sepiola atlantica
TAAAGTAGATTAAGATTTACAAGGTAACGATTTGAATCAGGAAAAAAAGTTGTCATATAAAATCCGGATAGATAGGGGCATTTAGATCAGTCGTGTCTCATTCTGAGGATCCAGAGTTAAAATATATTTTAATACTTAACGTTGAATTATACTCATCTCATTCTTCCATTAGTGTCCCAGTTACCCGTCCAAGAGAAAAACATCCAGAGAAAATTGCAAACTCCGGACCATGAGAACAGGGTCTGCTATAAGTAACTGTATACTTTTTATTTCAACATAAGTAACATGGAAGAACTATGCAACTGCAATATAGACTAACAAAGGGTAAACAATTTTTTTGCAACATAAAACATGATGTTTATTAAAACATTTATTAAAATTTAAGCCATGAGCTTATAAATAAGTCTCTCTCTCTCTCTTTGATTTTCAGCATTAGACGATCAATACGTTGAGATGAATTTGATACTTCCGCAAGAAGATCAGGCCACAAAATACTTCAAATCATATTTTAATTTCTCATGCCTACCTTACTTCCCAACCCTATCAAATACTCAAAGTCTGTCGACCTCAACCCGGTCCTGGCTCTGACCTTTAACTACATCTGGTGGTGAGGCCCTAATTTGGGAGCTCTGAGGGAATGTGAAGTCACCTCATGGTCGTCATTACTCCAGTGTTGTAGTACCTTTCATGGTCTCATTTATAGGTTAAATACAAGGTCCACCATAAGTAATCATATAATTTTATTTCAACATAATAAATGAAAACATGGAAGAGATATACAACTGCAATATAGAAACAAACAAAGTGTAAGACACTTAAGTTTTTTGCAACATAAGACATGTTTTTTTATAAAATGATTTATTAAAGATTCGTGTCTTGGGGGAAAAATTCAAACACATGGTCGCTAAAAACAATGAAGATATATCCCAATTCAGCTTAACATTATGTATCCAAACTTCCCCCTTCCCAAGCGGGAGCGGAAGGGGAACCCTCTTTATCAAACGTTTACTCTGCGAGTTGCAGAATATGCACTAACATGGCTGATTGTCCCCCAAGCCTTGGGTCAAGGTGTTCACGTGGTTTATGTTCACGTGGTTTATGTTCATGTTCATCCATTCACAAACGTTCTCTGTCCATCTTTTTCTTTCGTTTATCTTTCGACCGGCTTCCTTGTATTATGCCTTCAACGCATGTTTTGCATAGCCCTACACTGGAACGCAGAACGCCGAACGCGGCCAAACAATCTCAAGACTTTTGACAGAGGACATTTATGGGATGCCAGTGAGTTTTCACAACTCTGCGATGTCCGTATTGTGAAAAGTTGGCCCCTTCCGGTGATCACCGTTTTTAGCGTCTCAAACAATCAATCGACCTGCGTGTTCTAATTGGACAGATTTTCTCTCTAATATCTTCGTCGCTTATAGGCTTCAAAACAACCCGACTTGAATTGCGTCAAACGTGAGAAAAGTTTCCTTAATGTGCCGAGCTGTCCTCTTTCTCCCTCTCCTCCCCCCTCTTCCTCCTCCTCCTTCTCCCTCTCCTCCTCCCTCTTCTCCTCCTCTCTCCCCCCTCTTCCTCCTTCTCCTTCTTCTCCTCCTTCTCCCTCTCCTCCTCTCTCTTCTCCTCCTCTCTCTCCTCCCCCTCTTCCTCCTTCTCCTCCTTCTCCCTCTCCTCCTCCCTCTTCCCCCCTCTCTCTCCTCCCTCTTCTCCCCCTCTCTCCTCCCCCTCTCCCTCCTTCTCCTTCTTCTCCCTCTCCTGCTCCTTCTCCTCCTCCTCCTTCTCCTCCTCCTATTACTACTACTACTACTACTACTACTACTACTACTACTACTACTACTACTACTACTACTACTACTACTACTAATAATAATTATTATTATTATTATCATTATTACTATTTTTATTATATAACGTTTTCTCCGCTAGCTGCAAAATACGCACTAACATGGCTGAGTGTTCTCCAAGCCTTACGATCTTGGGTCTTGGTTTATGTTCATGTTCGTCCATTTAAAAACGTTCTCTGTCCATCTTTTTCTTTCGTTTATCTTTCGACCGGTTTTCTTGTATTATGCCTTCAACGCATGTTTTGCATAGCCCTACACTGGAACGCAGAACGCCTAACGTGACCAAACAATCTCAAGACTTTTGACAGAGGACATTTATGGGATGCCAGTGAGTTTTCACAACTCTGCGATACTGATGTGATCAGATAGTTTATGATAAATAATGAAGCGCATGATGTGGCTTTATTAAAGCTCAATGCACTTTGCTAATCTTTCGATGCACAGTTCCAACGGCACTTGAGCAATGACTGCTCGGATTTGTTCCTTATGTTCAATGATGCTATGCAAATATACAATTTCGGCTTTCGAATCATGCGTGAAATAGAAGAAATGCTTACGTATCGACAAAGTTACAAACAAAAGAAAACATAAAGTTACTTATGGCAGACCCTGTGTATAGATTTTTAAGCTTTGCACCCATCAACATTTATTGCAACAATAATCATAATGCATAACATGGCCGCAGAAACAGGAACACTGAAAAGAGTAGCAAAAAATCTTACAAATCAATAACACGAATGGATCCGTTCTTATGTTGCGTCCGTTCACCCTGTGTGTTTAACGATGAAAAAGCTATTTTAAACTGAAGTGTTACAGACAGACGAAAATGTCATTTTAACTTGGAGTGTTATGAACGGACACAAACAGCTATTTCAAATGTTAGACAGACAAAAATGTCATTTTAACTTGAAGTGTTATAAACGGACACAAAAAGCTATTTCAAATGTTAGACAGACAAAAATGTCATTTTAACTTGAAGTGTTATAAACGGACACAAAAAGCTATTTCAAATGTTAGACAGACGAAAATGTCATTTTAACTTGGAGTGTTATGAACGGACACAAACAGCTATTTCAAATGTTAGACAGACGAAAATGTCATTTTAACTTGGAGTGTTATGAACGGGCACAAAAAGCTATTTCAAATGTTAGACAGACGAAAATGTCATTTTAACTTGAAGTGTTATGAACTGACACAAAAAGCTATTTCAAATGTTAGACAGACGAAAATGTCATTTTAACTTGAAGTGTTATAAACGGACACAAACAGCTATTTCAAATGTTAGATAGACGAAAATGTCATTTTAACTTGAAGTGTTATAAACGGACACAAAAAGCTATTTCAAATGTTAGACAGACGAAAATGTCATTTTAACTTGGAGTGTTATAAACGGACACAAAAAGCTATTTCAAATGTTAGACAGACGAAAATGTCATTTTAACTTGAAGTGTTATGAACGGACACAAAAAGCTATTTCAAATGTTAGACAGACGAAAATGTCATTTTAACTTGAAGTGTTATAAACGGACACAAAAAGCTATTTCAAATGTTAGACAGACGAAAATGTCATTTAAAATTGTAGTATTACAGACGGACAAAAATGCTATTTCAAATGTTACAGATAAACGAAAATTCTATTTTAAATTCAGGTGTTACAGACTGACGAATATGCTGTACCAATTGAAGTTTTACAGACAGACGAAAATGCCATTTTAAATGTAATTGTTACAGACAGACACAAATGCTATTTTAAATTTAATTATTACAGACAGACACAAATGCTATTTTAAATTTAATTGTTACAGACAAACGAAAATGCTACTTCAAATTGAAGTGTTACAGACAGATACAATTGCTTTTTTAAATTAAAATTTTACATACGAATATGCAATTTTAAATTGAAGTGTTACAGACAGGCGCAAATGCTACTTTCAATAAAAGTTTTACAGACAGATGTCAAACTGAAATGTTACAACCATATGCAAATGCTATTTAAATTAAAATTGTTACAGACATACGAAAATGCTATTTAAAATTTAAGTGTTATAGAGAAATGCAAATGCTATTTAAATTAAATTGTTACAGACAAACGAAAATGCTATTTTTAATTTAAGTGTTACAAACAGACGAAAATGCTATTTAAATCTTCAGAATTATAGAATAAAGAAAATATTATTTCAGACTTAACTGTGACAAACTGACAAATACACTATTTGAAACATAAGTGTGACAGACCAAAGAAAATGCTATTTCAAAGTAAATGTGACAGACCGACAAAAATACTATTTCTAACTTAAATGTGATTAATGACGAAAATGTTATTTTAAGATTAAGTTTAGTGTGACAGACCAACGAAAATGTTATTGCAAAATTAAGTGTGACTAAAATTAAGTGTGACAAAACTTCATTGTGACAAAACTTCATTGTGACACACCGACGAAAATTTCTGTTTCATACAGACCAAAGAAAATACTATTTCAGACTGAAGTGTGACAGACCAATAAAAATACTATTTTAAACATAAGTGTGACAGACCGACAGAGTCTCTTATCGAGATGCATGGGCGTATCTAAAATAAGATGCGTCCATTTAATCTGCGCGTTTAATGGTGAAAATTCTATTTCCAGTTACGCGTGACTAATCATCCGATGAAGCCGTCCACAAGGATCCGAAAATGCATCTGCAAAAATCCCAAACGCAGTTTATGTGTTAGTGGCACCAGGGAAACGACTGCCCGACGCGCACTGTATTGATTTACGCCCGTGATGTTATTTTCGTCTACTGTTTATGTGGGCTTGTCTTTGTGGGTCGGAGCGGCTTTAGGGCGGGTTGGGGCGGAACTTCTGGTCAGTTAAACGTCGACGGATATATGTTAAACTCACTTTCTGATTAAAATTGTATTCGTGTAATTCTGGACAAAAAAAAAAAAGAAAAAAAAAAAATGAAGAAAAAAATTTCAGAAGCGGTTTTTGCACGCGGCTGGAAAGAATGTTTAGGGTTAGGGTTAGGGTTAGGGTTAGGGTATTGATTCGCTTCAGGTCTTGAGTTTTGCTGCGCCGAACGCGAATCGTGTTGAACAATTATTCAATTTCGGATTTCTATCGTTTAAAAAATCGCCATGCAGGAAACTGAGGGACGGTTTAGGTGGCTTACTAGTTTTTTTTAACGGCATATAAACCCTTTTGAGGTTATTTGATATTCATACACAATATCTATTGAAAATGATTTATTGATTATTTACGGTTTATTTGTTTTACGACATATCAACCCTTTTTAAATTACTTAATACTGAAAAACTGTCTATTTTAATGAATTGATTAATGTTTTTGTTTTACGACATATCAACCCTTTTATGTTATTTAATACTATAAAACAGCGTCCATTTTAATGGATTCATTCATTTTTTTCTTTTACGGCATATCAACCCTTTTAAAGATATTTAATACTGAAAAACAGTGTCCATTTTAATGGATTCATTCATTTTTTGTTTTACGGCATATCAACATTTTTAAAGATATTTAATACTGAAAAACAGTGTCCATTTTAATGGATTCATTCATTTTTTTGTTTTACGGCATATCAACCCTTTTTAAGATATTTACTACTGAAAAACTGTCTATTTTAATGGAATCATTCATTTTTTGTTTTACGGCATATCAAACCTTTTAAAGATATTTAATACTGAAAAAACAGTGTCCATTTTAATGGATTGATTAATGTTTTTGTTTTACGGCATATCAACCCTTTTTAAGATATCTAATACTGAAAAACAGTGTCCAATTTTAATGGATTCATTCATTTTTTTCTTTTACGGCATATCAACCCTTTTAAAGATATTTACTACTGAAAAACTGTCTATTTTAATGGAATCATTCATTTTTTGTTTTACGGCATATCAAACCTTTTAAAGATATTTAATACTGAAAAAACAGTGTCCATTTTAATGGATTGATTAATGTTTTTGTTTTACGGCATATCAACCCTTTTTAAGATATCTAATACTGAAAAACAGTGTCCAATTTTAATGGATTCATTCATTTTTTTCTTTTACGGCATATCAACCCTTTTAAAGATATTTACTACTGAAAAACTGTCTATTTTAATGGAATCATTCATTTTTTGTTTTACGGCATATCAAACCTTTTAAAGATATTTAATACTGAAAAAACAGTGTCCATTTTAATGGATTGATTAATGTTTTTGTTTTACGGCATATCAACCCTTTTTAAGATATCTAATACTGAAAAACAGTGTCCAATTTTAATGGATTCATTCATTTTTTTCTTTTACGGCATATCAACCCTTTTTAAGATATTTACTACTGAAAAACTGTCTATTTTAATGGAATCATTCATTTTTTGTTTTACGGCATATCAAACCTTTTAAAGATATTTAATACTGAAAAAACAGTGTCCATTTTAATGGATTGATTAATGTTTTTGTTTTACGGCATATCAACCCTTTTTAAGATATCTAATACTGAAAAACAGTGTCCAATTTAATGGATTCATTCATTTTTTTCTTTTATGGCATATCAACCCTTTTAAAGATATTTAATACTGAAAAACAGTGTCGATTTTAATGGAATCATTCATTTTTTGAGTTACGTCAGATCAATTCTTCTTAATAACAATGTCCATTTTAATGGATTTATTAATGTTTTTTTGTTGTATGTGTTTTACAATAACATGAACGATTGTAGTGGAAAAATAATATTCCTTGAGGCTGTACTATCTGCTAACTATTTCCAGAACAGTCTTGCACCACTTTTATGTCCCCTTACGAAGATTCAAATCAAGATATAATGACGTTAACCCTTATGTCTAGAATCCTTATTCTAATTTTGATCGAAATCCATTACATGATTTTGATTCTAGAAAATGTCTAAAATTAAAAGCTTAAGCTTAAGGGGTCTTAAAAGAAATTAGAATTCAGGGGATCTAGCTTAATTGGTATTTAATGAATATGAATCAAATTTAATGTAAATCTGAAATATTTAAATTTTCAAATGGGAGGTTGTGCCCGTGCCATGTTTTGTAAAAACCTTTTAAGATACGTTAAAGAAACTGAAATTTGGAGAGCATTTATTAACTGATGGTTTAAAATTTTTTTTTTTTTAACATAGTTCACCCCAAACAAGGCAGACCGCCACTGTAGACGTAAGGGGCCACTTAGAAAACAGGGAGAAGGTTTTTTTGGGGGGGAGGGGGTCAACCTAAATTGGGAGCTGCGCAGCAAGATGGCTGTTTACATTAGTTTTAAATTTCTGCATGTCAATATCGTCGGGAAAACAGGGGGCAGGGAGGGAGTTCCAGAGGTCAGCAGCCTGAGGAAAGAAGATATTGGAGTAAGAAGGCTCTCTGGAATCTGGGGACCTCCACAGTGAATGGATGGGATTTAGTTGATTGTCGAGTTGTCTAATACTTATTGTTGAGATTTTACAAAAATCGGAGGCATTTGAATCATTAGGAAAGGATCCCACTCCCTTTTTTACCCTATTTGCATAAAATTAAATTAAACTAAATATAGCCTACATTTGGACCCCTTACACCTAGCAGCTGTGTTTCAAACTTAATAATGATCGGTTAATTAGTTTAGGGGTGGATCCTATGCATACAAATATATAAACAGAGGTCAGTTTATAAAGATAGGGATAAAGTAGTGCTTCTGAAATTGAAAGAATCGCTGCTTATCAAGGCCAAAAGCCACTCGAGGATGTATAGATTGAAAGTTGAATGATGAAGAATATTACGAGAGGTTTGAAAATGAACAAAAATTGAATTTTCACGAGGACTGTTTATGGCAAGTGTTTGTTTACATTAGATTTGAAGAGGGCCATGTTGTAGTATCCAGTGAAGCAATCTCGTGGTAATGTGTTCCACGGATGGGAAGTTCTTGGAAAGAAACTCTGTTCATGAAAATCCCGTTCGAGGTGAGGCACACGGAGGAAGAAAGAAAAGTTATTTGCAGTTGTGGTAGGAAGGTGAGTTCTTGCTGTGAATGTCTTACGAGGAAGAACCAAGTGGTTGAAGCTCAGTCGAGCAACATCCATGGAAATAACGATAGAGTAGAGAGAGACTAGCAATATCTCTTCCGTGAGAAAAGGGCTGTAGAGAACAGAAAAGATATTCCCCCGCTAGATTGCGAAATCGATTATGTCTGGCTCTAAAGTATCGATAAATCCAGAATGAACACAAAGGTTAAGAGATCAGTTTTTTTGATTCAAATAATAAGTTCAATATGATTTCCATCATTCACGATGAAAATATTGACGCGTTTCACAAAACTTTTGCGAACTCGATGCAATAAATCCAAATTGTGTTCAATTTAAACGCATTCACCCTTTAATTGTTGAGTCTAGCGCGTAGCAATGTTTAGATTTGAGTGTGTAAAAATATGGTTAGAAGCGGAAAATTTCCACACAAATTTAAAATTAAGTGAATGGAAAATTCCATTAGAAGTTCTAGAGTAGAACTAGAGAAACGTGTACAGGAAGGGGAGGAAGTCCACAGTGACACGTAGGGAGGAAAGTCTTTCTCGTTGGCAGATGAGTTGATGGTGTTCAGTCGCAGTTCTCAAAGTTCTGTCTTTGTTACCCCCCTCCATGGGGGCGGGGACGATAAGAATCCTACGTGAAACCTTAGAGTTCTGTGAGAAAAGGAAAGAATAAAAATAAAAAACTTGAGCCATTGAGCTGCGAGGTGGTTGGAGTTTTTTTTTCTTCTTTTATGTTGTTCATTTGCAGCTACGAGGCGCGAGAGAAAGATGGAAACTTTGGCTGCCACATCACCACTACCACTACAGAAAGACAACTCAGATGGTTCAGTCGACAAGGTAGACTACAGATCAGTCGTGGGGATCAAAGAACACACCACACTATGTTACAATTATATTTGATCTATAATTTTTGTTGGGTACACTTTCTCCAAAAACAGAAATCAAGAGGATCAAATCTTCAAATCCAATTATGGAAACTGATGTTCAATCAAATTCCTACTTTTGTAAATGGTTCAAAATATTAAATTTTGTATTTCGTTTGATTCAATGAAAAACATCTAATCATCCTAGGGGTCCAGACTTTACGGACGCCCCTTAGTTGTCCGAATAATCAAATAAACTTTTTAAAAAATACTTTTACTTTTATTTTTTTTACTTAATTTGCATCAAAATTATCTGAGGTAAACATAAGTTTTTTTGATTCAAATAATAAGTTTTTTATTTGAATCAAAAAACTTATTATTTGAATAAAAAAAACTTATTATTTGATAATAAGTTTTTTTTATTCAAATAATAAGTTTTTTGATTCAAATAATAAGTTTTTTTGATTCGAATAATAAGTTTTTTTGATTCAAATAATAAGTTTTTTTGATTCGAATAATAAGTTTTTTTGATTCAAATAATAAGTTTTTTTTATTCAAATAATAAGTTTTTTTGATTCAAATAATAAGTTTTTTTTATTCGAATAATAAGTTTTTTTGATTCAAATAATAAGTTTTTTTGATTCAAATAATAAGCTTTTTTGATTCAAATAATAAGTTTTTTGATTCAAATAATAAGTTTTTTTGATTCAAGTAATAAGTTTTTTTGATTCAAATAATAAGTTTTTTTGATTCAAATAATTAGTTTTTTTTGATTCAAGTAATAAGTTTTTTTGATTCGAATAATAAGTTTTTTTGATTCAAATAATAAGTTTTTTTTATTCAAATAATAAGTTTTTTTGATTCAAATAATAAGTTTTTTTGATTCAAATAATAAGTTTTTTTGATTCAAATAATAAGTATTTTTGATTCGAATAATAAGTTTTTTTGATTCAAATAATAAGTTTTTTTGATTCAAGTAATAAGTTTTTTTGATTCAAATAATAAGTTTTTTTGATTCAAATAATAAGTTTTTTTGATTCAAGTAATAAGTTTTTTTGATTCAAATAATAAGTTTTTTTGATTCAAATAATTAGTTTTTTTGATTCAAGTAATAAGTTTTTTTGATTCAAATAATAAGTTTTTTTGATTCAAATAATAAGTTTTTTTGATTCAAATAATAAGTTTTTTTGATTCAAATAATAAGTTTTTTTGATTCGAATAATAAGTTTTTTTGATTCAAATAATAAGTTTTTTTTATTCAAATAATAAGTTTTTTTGATTCAAATAATAAGTTTTTTTTATTCGAATAATAAGTTTTTTTGATTCAAATAATAAGTTTTTTTGATTCAAATAATAAGCTTTTTTGATTCAAATAATAAGTTTTTTGATTCAAATAATAAGTTTTTTTGATTCAAGTAATAAGTTTTTTTGATTCAAATAATTAGTTTTTTTTATTCAAG
The DNA here is from genome assembly GCA_963556195.1 of Sepiola atlantica. Taxonomy (NCBI): domain Eukaryota; kingdom Metazoa; phylum Mollusca; class Cephalopoda; order Sepiida; family Sepiolidae; genus Sepiola; species Sepiola atlantica. The sequence continues at coordinate 3,861,393 of OY744546.1, forward strand.
TAATAAGTTTTTTTGATTCAAATAATAAGTTTTTTTGATTCAAATAATTAGTTTTTTTTATTCAAATAATAAGTTTTTTTGATTCGAATAATAAGTTTTTTTGATTCGAATAATAAGTTTTTTTGATTCGAATAATAAGTTTTTTTGATTCAAATAATAAGTTTTTTTGATTCAAATAATAAGTTTTTTTGATTCAAATAATAAGTTTTTTTGATTCAAATAATAAGTTTTTTTGATTCGAATAATAAGTTTTTTTGATTCAAATAATAAGTTTTTTTGATTCAAGTAATAAGTTTTTTTGATTCAAATAATAAGTTTTTTTGATTCAAATAATAAGTTTTTTTGATTCAAGTAATAAGTTTTTTTGATTCAAATAATAAGTTTTTTTGATTCAAATAATAAGTTTTGATTGAAATAATAAGTTTTTTTGATTCAAATAATAAGTTTTTTGATTCAAATAATAAGTTTTTTTGATTCAAATAATAAGTTTTTTTGATTCAAATAAGTTTTTTTGATTCAAATAATGAGTTTTTTTGATTCAAATAATTAGTTTTTTTGATTCGAATAATAAGTTTTTTTGATTCAAATAATAAGTTTTTTTGATTCGAATAATAAGTTTTTTTTATTCAAATAATAAGTTTTTTTATTCAAATAATAAGTTTTTTTTATTCAAATAATAAGTTTTTTTATTCAAATAATTAATTTTTTTTATTCAAATAATAAGTTTTTTTGATTCAAATAATAAGTTTTTTTGATTCAAATAATAAGTTTTTTTGATTCAAATAATTAGTTTTTTTGATTCAAATAATAAGTTTTTTTGATTCGAATAATAAGTTTTTTTGATTCAAATAATAAGTTTTTTTGATTCAAATAATTAGTTTTTTTGATTCAAATAATAAGTTTTTTTGATTCAAATAATAAGTTTTTTTGATTCAAATAATTTGTTTTTTTGATTCGAATAATAAGTTTTTTTGATTCAAATAATAAGTTTTTTTTATTCAAATAATAAGTTTTTTTGATTCAAATAAGTTTTTTTGATTCAAATAATAAGTTTTTTTGATTCGAATAATAAGTTTTTTTGATTCAAATAATTAGTTTTTTTGATTCAAATAATTAGTTTTTTTGATTCAAATAATAAGTTTTTTGATTCAAATAATAAGTTTTTTTGATTCAAATAATAAGTTTTTTTGATTCAAATAATAAGTTTTTTTGATTCAAATAATTAGTTTTTTTGATTCAAATAATAAGTTTTTTTGATTAAAATAATTAGTTTTTTTGATTCAAATAATAAGTTTTTTTGATTCAAATAATAAGTTTTTTTGATTCAAGTAAGTTTTTTTGATTCAAATAAGTTTTTTTGATTCAAATAATAAGTTTTTTTGATTCAAATAATAAGTTTTTTTGATTCAAATAATAAGTTCAATATAATTGCCATCATTTACGCTGAAAATATTGATGCGTTTCACAAAACTTTTGCGAACTCGATGCAATAAATCCACATTGCGTTCAATTTTAACACATTCACTCCTTATTTGTTGTGTCAATTGTATTGGATCTGAATTTTTTGTTGAGTACACTTTCTCCTTTAACATATCCCAGAAAAATAAATGAAGAGGACTAACGTCTGGTGAACGAGGAGACCAATCCACATGACTACGTCTTCCAATCGAATTTGGAAAACCGTTCAACCAATCTCTTACTTCAACCATCACAGCCAACCACTTGAGCCTCTTTCGGGCAGGACGAGTTGACCAAATAACTGTCAAACTTCTGAACACGGAATCTGGATAGTTTGGTGAAACGATCCACAAAATGCTTCCAGAAGTCGTCACAGATCTCCCGTGTCGATACGAGGGACTATCCTTCCATGTTTTTCACCTCATCATATAATGATCTGATTTGCAACGGACCACCCACAGCATTACGCTTTTTAGCGTCAATAATCACGGCTTTGTTAAACACTCTTTCTAACCTAGCACTGACTATCTGACCTTCATACCGCTCGTTAGCTGACCGTTTCAGGTCCCCCTTTACATGATATGGTTAGGGAATAAAGCCTCTCCTCCAGCTACCGCCCGGGCCAACTTATCTTCTAACCACTTTTCTGCTTTAGCCTTATTTAAGGTGAGGCTCTGGCTATATTGAACAGAAAAGTGTATAATCTTAGATTTAAAGTTAAACCACCACTTAGTCCCTGTAACCTTCCCCACTAAATCCCGCTGCATATAGATAGTTAGCTTTTCGCGGAAGTCACGTATCTCCATCAAGGAGATATTTAACTTTCAGTACCCAGCTAACTTAGGTCTAGTCCCTAAGTTCAAACGGGCCACAACTATTTTGTGGTCTGAGTTTCCGAACCCGTGGAACTTGGGGTAAGATAGAAAGTCTTCATCGCCTCTTCTTAATTTACATCCTGTCGAAGTAGGCACTTGAGCAGGATTCAACCAGGGGTTTTTACCCCGCCTAATAAACCGGTATTGTCCAGGCCTTCGGGTCTTGATTTACGCCGGTCTATTGGGGGTTGTCGGTCCTGTGCAGTTCTAGGAGGTCCACTCTCCCAGGATTTGCCTCCGCTCTTTGAGGAGGAGTAAGTTTACTGCTTACTGTCTGAAGCACCCCTACCGGGGAATGCCGACGGGGCTGCCCAGGCAATTTTTAAACAGCCAGAGTGCTCAAATTCTCGAGCGCTGGTTCTTTTCCACTTTCCCGACCTTGTGTCACATCTTACCTTGTGGGAGGAAGATAAATAGAAGGATGGCCCACCAGAATACCAAGTCCACATCTCCCTAACCAAAAGGCCAAGGAATAAGAAAGAGTCGGTGGTACGTTGAGATTTTCAATCCTCTCATTATTTAACTGTTAATCTATCTATCTCATTATCCCTTATCCTCGAGTGGTCGTTGGCCTTAATAAATGGTGACTCATTAGTATAAAAAAAAAACAATTAAAAAAATTTATGTCTAAAAAAAAAGAAAAGTAAATTGCGAGTTATCTGCCCTTGGCAATCCCATGTGCTGCCATTGCAGCGAAGAGATCGCCACGAAAACAGGCAATTTCCCCCAGAAAAAATCACATTTTGTCGATTCCTTCGAAAGTGTTCAGCCTTCTCGGAAAGGATTAAACCCGACATTAACATTATTATAACTAACCACAGCGACTGTTACAACCAGAAGGAGCTGACTGATTTAATATTTATACCCGAAATATACAACCCAAATCAATTTACATACCTCATCTTTTTAAGGTAAGGTCCTACAAATAAATTCTTTTTTTTTTTTGGTTTTAAACAATGACATGATGTTCTTTGTTATTTATATATATATATATATATATATATATATATATATATATAATTAAAAACAATTTTTAAAAAATTATTTTTTTTACATGTATTTGATTTATTTAAAAATTCATAAGTTAGTATAACTTCTAATTTCTTTTAAAAAAATAAATAAATAAACGAGAAACGTGTGTTAATGTACGTTTTTAGCGTCCCAAATTCCCTTTTTCGAAAAACGTTAATTCTATTCGATTTGTCGTTTTAAAATTATATTACGCTTAAAAATGTAATAACAAAGTTAAAAATACTTAATTTAATGTCGATTCTTTTTTTTTTCTAAAGAAAACATTTGGTGCTTCTGCTGTTTCACAACGACATGTTAATCTTCTCTTAAAAAAAAAAAATAGCTAAAGAAATGTATAAACTTTGTTATGTAGTTACGTGGTAGATGAAAATAAAACTGTACACCCAAAATTACGCAAATCCATCCAATATTTATTAAATTAAAACTAAAAAAACGATTTTATCTATATACCACTATTTTTCTTATATCTTAAGTTTTTCAAAAAAAAAATCTAGTTATCCCCCTTGCTTATTTAATAAGCTGAAATGTCTACCGATACGTAAGATCGTTTTTTTTCTTTTTCTTTTTCTTATAATTTAATAAATACTGGATGAATTTGCGTAATTTTTTGTGTACAATCTTATTTTCAGCTACCACGTAAGTACATAACAAATTTTATACATTTCTTTTAATATTTTAATGTCATTGTGAAACTACAGAAGCACCAACAAAAAAGCATGAAATCCACACTTAAAACTTGTTAAAAACACTATGTTCTCTTGAAAATAATTAAATTAAATCTTCATGAATATTTAAAAAAAAAAATTATTATTTCATAAATTGTAACGTAATTATCAAACTACAAATCAAATATTTCTGACAGCTTTTTTTTTTTTGAAAAGGGAATTTGGGACGATGAAAACGTAACATAAACCAGTTTTGTGTGGACGTGTTTAAAAAAAAAAATGACGAAGACGATTTCTTTTTAAGCTAATTATCACATTTGCAATATGTGTATATATTTATAATCTATATTTTACTGTTTCGTATATTTATATTATAAAACAATATATTACATATTTATTTATTTATGTACTTCAACAGTTCTCAATATTAAGTATAGAGCTTATTAGTTGTGTAAAAATATACTTATGGCAAGTGAATACACAAACGTTTGTGTTTTATTCCCGAGAGAAGCCATCAGGCTAAATGCATTTAAGGTTAAGGTACAGAATAGTTGACAAAAGACCACCGCCCTCTTCATGTTAAGACTGGGTTTGTAAATAAATATTAATAACATTATTTAGAAACCCATTCTTAACATGGGGAGAACGAGGGTCCTTTTATTAAGTAAAATCTAATATATATTAAATTATTGGGCGATTTAGTCGTTTCGCAGCCAAAATGGCGGACAATGAACCGTCTGCTAATTTCTGATTTTTTTCCCGACCTCACAAATGTGTTAGTAAACCGAACCCATATAAATTGTTTTGGACTAATTTTCCAACTGTATTTCCTTTACAATAATTTAAGGTAAATTTGAAATGAGTTAAAAACAATTTATTTGGGTTTACTTACTCATTTGTGAATTCGGAAATTAGCAGACGGTTCAGTGTCCGCTATTTTCGCCACGAAACGACTAAATCGCCAACAAAACAAACTCCTCTTTTTAACCTTACTACTACTAACCTTAAGTTCGGGTGACAACAGACCCCTACTCCGAACTTAGAGTTAGTGGTAGGGTTAAAGGAAAGTTTTTTTTCGCCCCAATACCAACTGATTGGAGACTGGAGGGATTCTACAAAATTAGCAAATTACCTTAAAGTATTAAATTAAGATCCAAATACAAATTTTAAAAGTTTTTAATTTATTTGTTCAAAAACGAAACGGCTTATTAAACCAAAAATGGTTTCACGTGATTAAATGAAGAGTTTCTATTTCGAGATTATAAATTAATTCCATTTATGGTTTTTATTGTTTAAATCCCACCCTCCTAGAAGAAGAAAAGATTAATCCGGAGTGCTCCCTTTTTGGGGAGTTGGATTTTCAAAACCGTCTCTATTATGTTGTGATCCCATCTCCTGCGTCCCTGCGAGGGTAGAGTTAGACACAAGGTCGGTTTTTAATGTGGGGAAAATGCAGCTCCCCCAAAAATGGGCACTCTGGATTGGAACAAAAAAAAAAAAAAAAAATTGCCTCGGTCTAGAAAGAATTTCTGCTTCACTGATCGAGGACAGAATAAGGACACTAACAGATGCTACTACTACTACTATTACTACTACTACTACTACTACTATAACGTTACTAACATTGAGTGACCACTTCTCGTGTATGTGTTTTTCGCCCCTACGTGACTTACACATTTTATGAATCGAATATTTATCAAAACTAAAATAAAACTAAAATGTATTTTAAATCCTATTTAAAAAAAAAAATTGTGGCAAACCAGAAGAATACACGACTCAGTCAGCAGCAAACGGTGTTTGGTCAGATTTAGTTCCTGATATTAAACTTTATCCGTAATTTCCAGTAAGAAGCAAGAGTTTCAATTTCCCAAATTTATTAAATTGTTAGGTGAAAGTACAGAATAGTTAACGTTAAGAATGGCTTTCTAAATAACGTTATTATTTCAGCACGGCCCTTAAACTGCAGATTATTTAGAAAACTATTCGGTGCTTTTGCGGTTTCACGATGACATGTTAGGCCTCTCTTAAAAAAAAATAGCTAAAGAAATGTATAAACTTTGTTATGTAATTACGTGGTAGTTGAAAAGAAGACTGTACACCAAAAATTACGCAAATTCATCCAGTTAAATTAAAAATAAAAAACGATTTTATGTATATGTCGCCATTTTTTTATATGTTGACTTTTTTCGAAAGTTATCTCCCTTGCCTACTTAATTATCGTAAATGTCTACCGATACGTAAGATCGTTTTTTCTTCTTTTTCTTATAATTTAATAAATACTGGATGAATTTGCGTAATTTCGTCTGTACAATTTTCTTTTCAGCTACCACGTAAGTACATAACAAAGTTTATACATTTCTTTAAATATTTTAATGTCATTGTGAAACCAACTATTCTTAACATGGGGAGGGGGCTTTGTTAAGTATTCTGTACTATCACCTAACAATTTAATAAATAAAAATTAGTACAAAACTTTGAAAACAAAAAGAGTAAGCGGCCAAAAATACAGGAACTTTTTAATATCAGGAACTAAATCTGGCAGAACACCGTTTGCTGCTGGGTACTCTTGTTTGCTAAAATTGTAAACATTTAATCACGTAAAATTGAACGCATTTTTTTTATTCGAAATTGTGATTTTATTTTAAAAACTGTTATATTTCGCATGTATCTCAACAAAAATAAACACCGAAGTTTCAATTCTCCATTTTTTATTTTTTATTTTTTCAATAAATAAAAAAAAAAATCAATGTGTATTTATCACGAGAAATACATAGACACGTGATCTTGTCTGATAGTTTTATTAATAAAGATTTTAATTTCCAAAATCAAATGTTTATGTAGAAATTTTAAAGTTATTGGACTTATGGAGAGGGGATAATTTAAAAAAAAACGAGGGGGGGGGGTTGTTTTGTCTCCCTACGGCCAATCCTCATCATTGTAAGACGAGAAATGTATTGCATCATCATTATGTGTTATTTGCCGCGATGTCGTATGCCAACTATTGTTTCTTTTTCTGTCTTTTTCGTACACCGGGCTGTCGGAAATCGGAAAGTGGTTCTGAAGCCTTCAAATTGTTGGATAGTAATTTGTGTATAGAAATAAAGTTTACTAGACCCCCAGGCGTCTATACGTTCGTCTAAGTATATGACCCCTTGAACTGGAAGGATCTCACTTTCTCTTTTGGATTTTTTGATGGGTGACGTCATTTCGACGTCATTCATTCTACACGGTTATCCTCCATCTGTTTTAATAGATTACGTCATCAAGTGTGCACGCAGACAAAGTAAACAAGTCCACGGTAATTTTGTAGATGAGGACTCAGCTACCCACCCACCCCGAGATTCTACCTTTTTCTTTCTTTTTTAGGCGATTACGTGTGAACACTTGAAACTTGGGGGAAGGGGGAATAAAAGAAACAAAAAAAATATTTTCAAATTTAGAGTGGGGGATCACTATCAGTTTCGTCAGGTTTTGCATATAAATTTAACGTAAACTGATCAACCCATTTCCGGGCCATTATCTAGCCGGATAGCGTTTTAGGGTATATAACCAGGAAAGGAGTTAAATTGTCTTCTTCTTTTTTTTTTTTTTTGCTGAAAAGTTAGTAAGAAAAATAAAATACTTTTTTATTTATTTAAAAAATTATTGACTAGATTATTTTATCAGAAAGAAAAAAAAACATTAAAAAAGCAAAGTTTATCTTCACAAGTTCTAAGTAGCCTAAAAAACTTAATATCCCCCCCCCCCAAAAAAACTCACTTAACCCTAACCCGAAGTTTGGTGGCAACAACCCCCCCCCCCCCCCCCCAAAAAAAAACCCCCCAACAAAACAAGAATATGATTACATCTAAAATTTAACTGAAACTTACAAGTCGTTCAAACGCTATCTGGTCGGAAATTAAATTTAATATGCGAAACTGATCCCCCACTCTATATTCTATTTTTTTTGGGGGGGGGGGGCGGGCAACTTTTACGGAGTGTTCATACGTAACCGCCTAAAAGAAAGAGGAATCTAATTTTTTTTGGGGGTGGGGGTAAGGAATTTAGCTGAGGGTCCTCATCTACAGTAAAACTCGATCCACGTTATTCGCAAGTTATAGATAGACCAAAGTCGAGTATTCGGGTTCATTTGTGCCTCTAAACCAAAAAGAAGGGAAATATTATTTCTATCAGGAGCCACTATTCTACAAAAGAGCCGAAAGATCAGTTCTTCGATAGCTGACACGGTCGAGAGAGTTCGCAAATTAATGTTTTCTTTTTTATTTAGGAGCAGCGCACATAGACCATGATACTTGACTATAGCCATTGTTAAACTTTAATTCAAGCTAGAAATTACTTTTCTAGTCGACAGCTTAGAGCAGGGGCGGGAAACCTCCGGTCCGCGGGCCCCATCTGGCTCGCGAAGGCTTAGCGTCCGGCCCGCGGACCTCCCAGTAAAACTCATATCATTTTGTGACATAGACGTAAAAGTAGGTTTCAATTAAGATTTACAGTGGGATGAAAATGTATAAATATCAGCGAGCGATGATGCATGTATATTTCATTTTTCTTTAACTATTAATTTCAAATCCTTGAAAAAAGAAAAAGAGAGACAACGAGGAAAGGGCATAAAACATAAAACCCATGTGAGGTGTGTCAAAACGAATGCTGGATCAACTTGCTACTTCCCCGTCATTATTTTTTATGATTCCAAAATGGCTCTTCGTCGGCGCCTTTTATAACATCACATACAGAAGTCTCCTGAGAAAAAATATCAGATTTGTAGAGTGTTCAATGCAATTTTTCTACAATTTATTCATGTAAACAAAATATAGTAATTCTGAGATTTCGTTTTATACTCCGGCCCACGATCTCCTTCTAAAAGTTTCATCTGGCCCTCACTCTGAAAAGGTTACCCGCCCCTGTTTAGAGGCTTCAAAATCACTTTCGCATTTCGAAGGGTTACGAAGTAAATTCATACCGACCATTTTAAATCCATTATTGGTAAATTAGTCGTTTCCCAGCACAAATATTGGGCAATGAATCGGCTGCTTTTTCCCGACTTCATAAATAAGTATATAAACCCAAATAAATTGTTTTACAGCTGGGAAATTAGTTCAAAACAATTTATTTGGATTTACTTACTCATTTGTGAGGTTATAAAAAATGCAGCCGATTCATTGTCCGCCATTTCGGCTGGGAAACGACTAATTTACCCCATTATTATTACCACAATAAAGCAAGGTAAGGTAGTAGTTAATTATCCTTCTCTTTTGATGCGAGGTCGCCAGGTCGGTTTAACATTCAGCCCCCCCCCCCCCCCCCCCCTCTGTAAAAAAATTAAAAGGGGTTAGGACATGGCCATCCCTACTACAGGCCAGGCAATCGTGCAACTGGGGTCTTTTACTGGGGGCCATGTGAATTTTCTTAAATATTCGATATAGAACTTGCAAACTATATCATCAACTGGTGCGGATCCTTTTTTTCTTTTTAACCACCATATACAAGTAATGATCTTTTGACATAAGTACAAAATCTCTAAAAAAAAAATCCAACATTGAAATAAAAATTCTTCATTGAAATATGTATTTGCCTTTGTTTATTCAAAACTACCTGTCTCTTAATTTATAGGAATTTGTCAATTGTCAAATTTATCAATTAGCTCATTGTGGTTCTTATTATTTGGTTTGTAAAACACATAAAAACATCAAACTAATCTCACAGAGGAATTTTACCTTTGTTTGCAACTTCTATATCGAATATTTAAGAAAATTCACATGGCCCCCAGTAAAAGACCCCAGTTGCACGATTGCCTGGCCTGTAGTAGGGATGGCCATGATCTGTGCACATTTGAAGTAATATATACTTATACCTATTTAAAAGGTACATAATGATATATATATATATATATTATATCAAAAAGGTACATAACGATGCCCGTCTAAAAAAAGTCTAAATAAGATTCTAATTTTCTGTTATGCAGACTTATTATTTCAGATTTGCATTAAATTTGATTCATAGTCAGTTAAACACCAAGGAGAGTAACTCTCGCTTCCCTTATTTTGTCCTTTAGTCCTCACATTCCATGAGCGATGTTTCTGACAAAAGGGGAAGAATTGCTGTCTTCTGGGTCGGAATCTATCTATCTATCTATCTATCTAACACTTATCGTTGGCTAGTTATTGCACACGGTGGTCGTCAACCGCAAAGGAGTAATATCCAGATTGTGACCCCCACTCGTGCCGATCGTCGTAGTGGCAATAAAAAAAAATATAGATCGAAATTCCTCTAGGCCGGGATGGTGACGACGATGATGATGATGATGACGACGTCGCCGATCTTGTGGTCTCGTCCAGCTCTAAACACTCTTCCACGTTGAAACTGTTTATATCAGCGAGCGATCACTGGGCGAACAGCAACAGGTTGGCTCTGTGGGGGCACGAGATCATTCAAAGCAGAACAAAAGGAAAAGAACAATGTTCAACAACTCGGTCAGGTTTTTTTGTATAGAAGAGTAATTATTAATAAAATAAAAGAATTGATTTTATATTGGACTAATGTCTACCGTATGTGTAAAAGTTGTGTTTTCTCTAAGTTATTCCGTGAGTTCTCTGCATGTGCGAATTCTTTACACAAGTCGTTGTTTAGGTCACAAATCAACAGGTGAAGGCGATGGCGAGTATTTCGTCCAGTTTCTTCGATGCACGCCATCATCGGCGCGCGCTGGGCGACCGTCAAACTCCGTCTGCCGACAATTCAACTCTAACTGTTCACTCTACTCTTCTGTCGTGCATGAAAAACGCACATTCTTTTATTGAAGATGTCTATCGTCGTACATCCCCTTCTCTGCCATCTTACTCCCTGCGTGTTTTCCTCTCTCAAGGAGGGTGGGGACGGGCACCTCACTCCCCCCTCCCTAATATAAATGGGATATTCTTAGCTTGGCGTTATCGCCAAAACAAATGCTTTCTCATTCTGTCACACAGCCGGTGGCGATCTGTGACCGGGTTCGTAATTAACGATGACAGGCCCAAATAAATCTCTGCCAAGTTAAAACAGCAGTCACAGAATCGTGATTCCAAAACGTGCCATTCATCCCAACAATAATATCGCTTTATTAACACTATGGAATTTCATAATCTCTAACTCTCATCTGGCAACTGTCTCCTTGCCTTTGGAGGCAATGGATTCTGACTATCAAACATGACCCGCCGAGACTAGCTGGCGTCCCGTTCCTGTCGTTTGAATAAGTTCGTTTCTACGTCAATATATACTAGTTTTATATCTCCATTTCGTCTCAACGCAGGGCCCTCGGTCGGCATAGCATCACCACGAAGATGCATACTAGCGCGTCACCAGGGTACCCGATCCCCATGGGGGCCGGATACTTTGTCACAGTTGACCTTGAAGTATTTTTTTTTTTTTTTTTTTAGCTCCTTCATCAAGTGGCTTCATACCTTGTCTGGAGCGACTTCCATAAAAAAAATTAAGCAAGATTCCCTGAATTTCAATTTTTTCGTTAGTCCCCTTAATCTTAAATGTTAAATTTTTTAGAGAATTTTCTACAATCAAAATCGTATAATGGATTTTGATCAAAATTGGAATAAGGATTGGTGCTTATCCAGAAGTCAACTGACATGAAAAAAAAAATTTAAGAAAACTATGATGTATGTTCCCGTGACGGAAAGAATATAAAAAAAAAAATCACGTAAATTGATAAAGTATTTTTTTTTTTTTTACAAAAGAAAATCACATTTTATTGCTAAAAGATGAGCGTCGATCTCTTGTCGCCATGTTTGAAAACTAAGGGAGATAACTCCAAAACTTCTAAAATAGAATTTAGAATCAGCTTTGTCGTAATCCCTACAAATTCCCAATAATCGCTTAAAAATGATTTTCGGTGCTACTGCAGAGACGGGGGCCACTGTTTGATCGATGGCGGCGGAAACTGCCGACTCCTCTTCGGGAGAAATCGTGATCGACAGAAAGAAATTTGATTTTGGGGGAGATAACTAATATTGGGTTAATTACTTTTTCACGAAATGGACGTAAACCGGTTAAACTTTGAAGAGTTCTTGCATTTACTCGGATTTATCGTTCAGTCAATTATGTTTACTTTTTTTTTTTTTCAAATCAAAATTTTATTTATTTCGTTTTTTTTAAATTTCAATTAAAAGTTTGCTATTTATTTATTTGATGTACATAATGTTTATCAAAGTTTTATTTATTTCGTTTTTTTTTAATTTCAAATGTTATCAAAGTTTTATTTATTTATTTGCTGTACATAATGTTTAATTTGTTTCAATAAATAAATGTTCATAATTTTAACTTATCCTCAGTTGTCAATTCAACAGTTATCTTCCCCAAAATAAAATTTCTTTCCGTCGCTCACGTTTTCGGACGATTTCTGCCGAAGAGGAGTCGGCAGTTTCCGCCGCCATCGATCGAAACAGTGGCCCCGTCTCTGCAGTAGCACCTGATTTTCTTTTGTAAAAAAAGAACTGCTTGATCAATTTACGTGATTTTTTGTTTTTCGATATGTGCTTTCTATCACGGATACGTATATTATAAAGATATATAAAAAAAAATTTTTTTGTCAGGTGACTTCTGGATAAACACCTAAGATTTTAGACATAAGGTTTAGTATCATTCTATTTTGATTTTAATCTTTCTAAGGAGACATAAAACTGTTTGGGAATTTTATTATTCTTGGGAGAACGGACAGAACTTTTGTTACGAGCATCTTTCTAATATGTTTAATTGATCGACTCACGAACCAGAACATGTTCATGCAACATTAATCAGGCCAAGTAAGTAAATCTAAAATTTACGCAACCTTTTTCGTGCTTCATTAAACTGAACAAAGCAATTTTTCCCTGTTTTCTTTTTTATTAAAATATAAGTAAATATGGATGATGCAATAATATTCAGAATTACAAATGTTAATTTTTGGGAGGGAGACGGGTGAATCAGTTTTTAGATGTGACAGCGCATTTTTATAAGAGTGTTTGTTCGCCTGCCGAGCTGTCACGCTACAATTGGAAAAAGTTTAATAACTTGTTCTTGGCCTTTTGGCTAAGATCAAAGTGTAGTATCTGTTCCGATGGATACTGCACCCCATAGATTGGTATTGTCTTGGCCTTCGGGGCTTGATTTACGTCGGTCTATGGGTCTGTCCTGTGCAGTTCTAGGAGGTCCACCCATCCAGGCTTCGCCTCCCTTCTTTGGGGAGGAGTAAGTTTATTGCTTACTGCATGAGGCGCCCCTACCGGGGAATGCCGACGGGGCTGCCCAGGCAATTTTAAACCCCACTTTCCCGACCCGACCGTGGGTCACATCTTACTTGTGGGAGTAAGATAAAAACTGGCCTTGTGCCTAACTCCTGGAGAGGAGTAAATCAATACAATTGGAAAAAGCAGTTTTTTTGTTTTGTTTTTTTTGTCGGTCATGCTTCATCAGTTTTAAATTTCATTTTTTGTCGGTCTGCCACTCATTCCGTTTGAAATCCCTTTTTTTAATACCATTCCTTGATAAGCAACCTCTTCAACTACCGATTGTCATGGCAAATAACACCCTACCTGAAAGTCCAACGTTCAAACTCCTCGGCCTAACATTCACAGTTAACATGAATTGGAACAAATACATAGAAGACATTGCCAAGGCTGCTGCAAAGAAAGTCGGCTCCCTCTATTGAGCTAGAAAACTTCTCACACCTGCCAGTATCCTGTATCTCTACAAAGCCACCATTCGCCCATGCATGGAGTATTGTTGCCACATCTGGGCTGGTGCACCATCCACTAGTCTCTCCCTCTTAGACAAGGTCCAAAAAAGAGTCTCTAATCTGATAGGTCCCTCACTATCCACCAAGCTCCAACCCCTGTCCCATCGCCGCAATGTTGCATCCTTGTGTTTGTTTTACAAGTACTTCAATGGAATGTGCTCCGATGAACTTGCTGCTCTGGTGCCCCCTCGACGTAAATACACTCGATCAACCCGACAATCAGCTAAATCCCATCCATTCCTGTGGAGGTCCCCAGATGTCGGAGAGCCTTCCACTCCAATATCTTCTTTCCTCGAGCTGTCGGCCCTTGGAACTTCCTCACTGCTTCCTGTTTCCCTAACTGTACTGACATGCAGAAATTTAAAACTAATGTGAACAAGCATCTCGCTGCACAGCTCCCAACTTAGGATGACCCCCAAATATTTTGTAAGTTTTAACTCGATTATTTCGATTTTTACAGTAAGAATTGCCTCACATTGCACGACAGTACGAAAATCAATTGTCATTCATGAAAATAAAGTACTTTCTACTCTCCCGGGCAACGCTAGTATATAATAATTCTGTTTGCTTACATATACAATGCTGTACTACTACTACTTCAAGTTTGGATGAATTACATCCCTTCGCCTTGGTGTATACGAATCGGCAGCGTTACGATCGTGCTAATTGAGGGGCAAGCATCTCTCTTCATTTAGATTAGCTGTGACTCGTGGAAAGTCCACGGATCGTTTCTAATTCTGTATTGATTTTGATCCAACACTCTTGACCTTTTGGCTCGGAGCAAAGTGTAGTATCTGTTCTGATTAGGGGTGGTACGTAATGGGTGAAAATTTCAGATTCATGCGAGTAGTATTTTTTTGTGTTCATTTATACATAAATAACACTAAACAATCAAAAATTTTGAAAATTTTGCAAAATTTATTTATGTATAAATGAACACAAAAAAATACTACTCGCATGAATCTGAAATTTTCACCCATTACGTACCACCCCTATTCTGATGCTGCACTTAACCATTTCTGTCCTCGGTCAGTGAAAGAGAAGTCCTTCTTGACGGAGGCATTTTTAAAAATTTTTGTTCCAATCCAGAGTGCCTTTTTATGGAGAGCTGGATTTTCTCCACATTTAAAAACGACCGTGTCTAATTTTGCGCTCGTGTGGAGGCAAGTAAATAGGAACACTTTTCTCGAATCATAGTCTTAAGAAAACTTGTCCGAGTAGGGTATAAATAATTCTCGATCCAGCTAGTGCTCTCGTCTGTTCCAGTAGAAAGAGGTCAGTAGTCACTGTTTTTGGTCCCCCGATTTATAAAATCGTGGGACTTATGTTTTGAGGCATGTCCGTCCGTCCGGATTTTTCTCCGCAACCATCCATTGAATTTCTCTGAAATTTTGCATGAAGTTGTAACTTTGGTCAGGTTAGAAGGTGACATTCTCCGATTTTTAAAAAAAAATCTGGTTAGCCCCCAAGTGGGTCAAAAGGCCCCGAAATGGCAAAAAATGGCCCTTTTCTCCCATAACGTTTCATCCATCCATTCAATTTTTCTGAAACTTGGCCAAAATGTAGAGACAATTGTTCTGGATATAAAATGAGCATCCTTGACCTCAGAAAAATTCTGGTTCGCACCCCCAGGGGGTCAAAGGGGGGTCAAAAATGCCCCAAATTGCCGAAATTTATTGCATTTTACACTCGTCACATACAGAGGGGGACCATGCACGCGTGTCTATCATATCCTTCCACCCCTTTTTCTTCATATCAATCGTGACACAAAAGAGACGTACTAACATATCTAAAATACAAAGTAAAGTCAGTCTCTTTCTTGACTTTTGTCATCGATAGATTTCTTGCTACAAAATTAATATTTGATTCTTGTTCGGCAGTTCTTTCGGTGGATCGTTGCAGCATGTTTAGAACAATAAAATCTAATTTGATTTAATTCCTTCCAGAAAATAATTTGACCAGGTCGTAATTATTTTCATATGGATGCCATCTTTAAAAAAAAAAAAGAAAAAAGACATAACAATAATGTAAATACACAATTACTTCCCTTAGTTTAAAACAAGGAATATTTTAGAAAAATATTTTGAGACAACCTGTATATCAGTGAGGGGTTTTGGTAGATGAAAATGGAATTGATAATGGTAAAATAGAAAAAGGAAACCAATTGTTTGGTGCCAATCTTTTATCTTTTACTCGAGGCCTTTTTCTGCTGCTAATGATGATTGGAATTGGCAGCTTTCCCCGTTCTATTTTAAGTCTTCTCACAACGGCATTGGTAATCTGACCAGAACGGGGCAAACAAGGTTATTGGACGCTGCAATCAATAATTGGTTATTTGTGGTTGATGGTTATCGCTTTCGCTCTTCTTGGACTTGTCAGGAATGGACCACTTTTATCGAACAAATTTTTTTAAATAGGATTAGGTTAGATATATATGTTGTATCTTTATTTTATATATTTCAAAGTCAATGTTTCTTTCTGTGTTATAGCAATCGATACATTAACAGTTAGAATATTCAAATAAGTTTCTATAAAAGTTCCATTTTTCCAGGAGACACCATTGAAATTTTTCTATGATTCCATCTGGGATCACTCGGGGCAATTATTCTTTTCAGTAAAAATGTTATATCTTTGTTAAAACACAAGATTAAGCAATGAAATGTGTCATATAAGTGTATCTTGATGCAAGTAATCAGAATGTGCCACTGAAAATCTCCAGAAATTAATGGTTTCCAAGTAATCTGCAGTAAATGTGCATAAATATGCTGCAATACCTTAAAAAAATACCATTTATCCATTTTAAAAAAGAAGTTAGAGAACTCAAAGTTGAATTGTAATGTATTTTATGTACAAGAAACTGAAATCTAATACTAAGACTGTTTAAAAATGAATTTATTGCAAGATTTCTTCGGTATTATTGTAGATTAACACCTTTTTACTAAATCCTGCCTCCCTAAAATATGAGATTCTATTTTTTTAGGCAATTACATGTGAACACCTTGAAAAACTTGGCAGCAGAAGAAAAAAATTAGACTCATAAATTTAATATAAAATAATCCACCAGAGCAGTTGACCAATTTGTTTTATTCCATGGGAGATAAATCCTGTGCGTTTTTCTTTAATGGAGAGGGTCTGCTTTAAAAAATTTTTTTTTTTTATATGATTGTGTGCTTTTAAAAAGGGGTTTGTTGGGTGGGGCTTGCCACTCGAACTTAGGGTTAGTGGTAGGGTAATTGTTCTTTTATACTAACTTTTTAGCTTGAAAAATATCAAAATAATTTGGAAGGCTAACTGCTCTAAAATGCAAGAATGGCCGAAAAATGAGGGATAATATTATGTTAAATTCATATGTGGAACTGATTCCCGGCAAAACAAAATACTGGTAGAACATTACATTTTCGCACGATTGGTGACTTTTAGTGGATGTGTTTCTACCAGCATTTTGTTTAATTTTCGATTTTTGTGTGATTATCAAAAGTCCTCGGACAGGGCTTATGAGCAGTCATTATCTTTTTGTTCTGACTTAAGTCAAGCAACTATAAAATCCTTAAAAATTAAGCTTTCGACCCAATTTCGTTTTCTGCATCAGTTAGTCTAAATTTTGAATAAATAATAGCTTTAAACTCCATTGCTGATCTAACCCTAACCGCCCAACTCTAACCCCCAACCCTAACTTACAAAAATATTTTTTTGTTCACCCGTGTTGAGCACATTTCTTGGAAAAACTTTCAAATCTCAGAAAATCGATGACATCCGGTTTTTTTTCTTTCTTTCCTTCTAATGTAAAAAGTGTGTGGGTGTTGATAAAATAGTTTTTTTTTTTTGGGGGGGGGGGTTGCAGACAGATTTAGCTTTTTGAAGAATTAAGAAAATAAAGGAAAAAAATATTGGACTAAAATATGTAATCGAATGATTTTTAAAATTTTTTTTTTATTCATTAACTAGCATGGTTATCCGGTGTTACCCGGAAGCATAGACAATAACATAGTTAAAAAGTGTGTGTAACATCTTTCTTCCAAAACTTCTTTCTCTCTTTACCTCTATCTTCCTCTATCACCCTCTCTCCTCCGTCCTCTCTCCTCACTCTTCCCTTTACTTGCTCAAATAATAACCAATAATGTACGGCGTAATCCGGGATGCGAGTTCTCCTTTTTTTTTCTTTTTTTAATCTAGAAAAAGCGCATTTCTGCTTAAACCGCTAGAGCCTGCACTTTGGATGTGAGTTCTCTGCATTTTGGTCGAAATCTGCCTTCTTTTTTTGACTAAGAAAAAGCTGATTTCGACCAAATCGCTAGAGCTTTACCTCCTTATTTTTTCGTCGCTATTTGGCTGGATTTTATTTCTCTTTCCCTCTTCCTCTTGTCTCATCTCCATTTTCCCCCCTTACGACAGTTCTCTCTGAAAACTGAATATGTTAATTTCGCCTAAGACTTCAAACGATTCATGATGGGGTAGGGGAGTTAGATGACCTTTTTTTTTTTTTCATTATATGAACGACTTCCTGTCTCCCCCCCCCCCCCTTCGATGCACACTCAGGGTTTTTTTTTTCTTCTTAATTTTGACTTAGTTGAAACTGATTGGAGTTGTTGACGAAAAAGTTTTTTTTTTTTTGCTGCCTTCTCCACACACACATACACACATATACATCTTGATTTCAGCGCTTTGTCTGACATTGGCTAAGATCAAAGTGTAGTATCTGTTCCGATGGATACTGCACCCAATAGACTGGTATTGTCTTGGCCTTCGGGGCTTGATTTATGCCGGTCTATGGGTCTGTCCTGTGCAGTTCTAGGAGGTCCACCCTCCCAGGCTTTGCCTCCCCTCTTTGGGGAGGAGTAAGTTTATTGCTTACTGCCTGAGGCGCCCCTACCGGGGAATGCCGACGGGGCTGCCCAGGCAATTTTTAAACCCCACTTTCCCGACCCGACCTTGGGTCACATCTTACTTGTGGGAGTAAGATAAAACTGGTCTTGTGCCTAACTCCTGGAGAGGAGTAAATCAATACTCCTTGGCCTTTTGGCTAAGATCAAAGTGTAGTATCTGTTCCGATGGATACTGCACCCCATAGACTAGTATTGTCTTGGCCTTCGGGGCTTGATTTACGCCGGTCTATGTGTCTGTCCTGTGCAGTTCTAGGAGGTCCACCCTCCCAGACTCCGCCTCCCCTCTTTGGGGAGGAGTAAGTTTATTGCTTACTGCCGGAGGCGCCTCTACCGGGGAATGCAGACGGGGCTGCCCAGGCAATTTTTAAACTCCACTTTCCCGACCCGACCTTGGGTCACATCTTACTTGTGGGAGTAAGATAAAAACTGGCCTTGTGCCTAACTCCTGGAGAGGAGTAAATCAATACTCACATCCCTGATGATCATGATCCAATGGTTCTCATTAGATCGCTGAAATTAAGTGACGTTGAATCTGGTCAGTACCGGTGCGGATGGGTGACCATTTGGGAATACTAGGCGCTGTATGTCGTCTCCCCTGATCGGGATATACTTGCGGATGGGGACCGCATGTGAATTTCTTATTACCTAGAAACTTTGTTTTTTGGAGGAAGGCGGCTTGTCCTGTCGCGGGTAAATACCACACTTTTTTATAACAAATAGTGAATTAATAAGGACCCAAAGGGAAGAAGTGGGTTCGCACGACTACACAATTCTGACAGTTTCAGATTGTCAATCCTACGTTTTTTCACTTACGTAGCCTCGTAGTGGAATCGTGCATTTTTCACTTTCTTTCCGTCCTCCTACTGATGCTGAAGCAATCTAAATTCTCCTTTTTTTTGTCCTGACGCAGATTCCAAGGAAAACTGTGTCCACATATTGAGTTTTAAAATTGTCCATAATCAATTATTCTGAGGGGGGGGGGGAAAGGGATGGAAATCTAGTCACTGTTTTCATGAATATAAAGTTGGTAGTGAAAGTATAAAAAAATATGCATGAAATTAGCGGTTTGAAAATTGCGAACAAATATCGTCTGCACCTTGTAATTTAATTACAGAATGATACTGTAATAATTAAATTAGATTTAAAAAAAATTTTTTTTTTTTTTAACTATGCTGTTTTTTCTCTTGGAGATAAAAAAATAAGTTAAAAAAAAAAAAAAATTACTCAAATCTTTTTTAATAATTTTTTTTTAACTATGCTGTTTTTTTTCTTAGAGAAAAAAATATTTAAAAAATTAAAAAAAAATTAAAAAATTTTTTTTTAAATACTTTTCTTTTAAAAAATTTGGTAAAGAGAAAAAAAAACGGCATAGTTAAAAAATAAATAAAAACAGGAGTGAGAAAAAAAAGATAAGTACAATGAGTTTAAAAATAATTTCCAATTGCGCATTTGTTATGGTATTGATTTCGTCTTGAATATCATTTTTGAAATTCAAAGAATATTTTTAGCTTTTCTGAATCAAAAAGTGTTTAAGCTTTCATTCTGTAAATAAACTCTTTGATAAACAGGAATAGATCTATTCTTAAGACGTGTTCATTCAATCTGTGCGCTTAACAATGAAATTGATTTTTCAAAACTAAAACTTGACAGACCAATGGATGTTTTTGTTTTTTATAGCTGCTTGGACACATAAAAAAAAAACCTTGCTTCAAATTTGTGCATGACAGACTGACAGCCTTTTCTACAGTAGGTATTTACTAGTGATCGGACGATTCCAAAATTTTTCCCGATTCGGATTCTTTCTAAATTACTAAATATTTAATTAGATTTGTTGCTATTTAAAAAATTTCAAATGACTTTAAAACCTCCGTGTAATGTCCGCATATATTTTTCCAAACAAAAAAAAAATACATTTGGGGAGGTGTTGTATATTACACGAGTAGATCTTCCTAAATATTTTTTCTCAAATGTTTTCCTTGTAATTGATTAAAAAAAAAAATAGCGAGCCAACTAAAGATGTATTTCTCTTTTAAAACAAAGCCGATTTGCATTAGTATGTCGTTAGTTGACAAAATGCTATTTGAACTTTTTCATAAACAATTCGAAATAGTCGACGATTCGTATGCAAAATTAGATGGTGTAGGAACAGAATAGTTAACAAAGCCCCCTCCCCATGTTAATAATGAGTTTCTGAATAATAATCTTACTATTTAGAAAACCAAGAATGGTTTTCTAAATAGTAAGGGCAGGGGGTGTTAACTATTCTGTGCCTTCCCTCTATCAAAGAATGTTCATATTTTTATCCTAATTATGAACATTTGTTCGGTTATTTCTACTGTCAATATAACAGATATGTAATACTACTAAATCACTCAATCTATTATTAGTAGATTGATTGGTTTTACTGTAAAAAGAAAAACAAGATACGAATAATAATAGTAATACTACTACTACTACTACTACTACTAAATTTGTAGATTAACACCCTTAGCTAATCAGTGCTTGTTTCTCTAAGAACTTTTTTTCCCCCTATATATTTTAATCACACAAAATACATGCTAAAATATTTCTCCGTTTCGGGATTGAGTTATGTTTTTAAAAAACTTCCATTTTTAACTGTTTTTATTAGCCGTAATTTGCAATTAACTCACCAAATCACCCATCTCTAAGTTGTTATCTATCACTCTCATTCTCTCTCATTGTATGTGGTTTCACCCCCCCCCCTCTTATTTATATCAGATTTATCACTAAAAGGGAAGGACTAGTGGTTGGTGCACCAGCCCAGATGTGACAAAAATACTCTATGCATGGGCGGATGGTGGCTTTATAGAGATATAGGAGACTGGCAGGTGTGAGAAGTTTTCTAGCCCGGTAGAGGGAGGTTACCTTCTTTGTGGCAGATTTGGCAGCATCTCCTATGTACTTATTCGACGTCATGTCGCCTGAGAATGTTGGGCCTGAGGTGTTTAAACGTTGGACTTTCAGAAAGAATATTTTCGGCCATGACAAATGCTATTTAAAAAAAAAAGCGTTACTAACTGTTTGAAAACTATTTGAAAACTTTGTTGGACACAAGATACGATCTAGGAGGTTGTAATACCTGGAAGGATTACACCCACCCCCCTTTAAAAAGGACAGTCTTATGACAACAGAATAGATACTACATTACCCCCTCCCCCAAAGGAGGATGCAATACATGGGAGGATTACCCACACCCTTTAAAAAGGAGGAGGTACTTCCTGGGAGGACAGTCTTATGACAACAGAACTGATACTACGCTACCCACCCCCATTGAAAAACATGTTCTTGGCCTCTTGGCTAAGATCAAAGTGTAGTATCTGTTCCGATGGATACTGCACCTCATAGACTGGTATTGTCTTGGCCTTCGGGGCTTGATTTATGCCGATCTATGGGTCTGTCCTGTGCAGTTCTAGGAGGTCCACCCTCCCAGGCTTCGCCTCCCCTCTTTGGGGAGGAGTAAGTTTATTGCTTACTGCCTGAGGCGCCCCTACCGGGGAATGCCGACGGGGCTGCCCAGGCAATTTTTAAATCCCAATTTCCTGACCCGACCTTGGGTCACATCTTACTTGTGGGAGTAAGATAAAAACTGGCCTTGTGCCTAACTCCTGGAGAGGAGTAAATCAATACCCACCCCCATTGAAGGATAATACAATAATAGATTAAATCAGTTTTTTTTTTTCATTCATTTAAAAATTCGATAAAAACATTTTTATGGTTCCTTGGCCTTTTGGCTAAGATCAAAGTGTAGTATCTGTTCTCAGCATCTCGGCAACATCAGGCGTTGCACTATCGACGAAAATATTCTGTATACATAATAAAATACAACAATGCAAAATTACAACTGTATATTGCAGGATATTAATTGATTAGAAGTTTTTTATAAAATAAATATGCAAATTAAGCAGAGCTAAAACTGTTTGTGGGAGTTTGCAGTTTACCATATATACGGTATTTAAAAATCTAATGTTGTATTATGGAATTAAATAGGCAGTGCCTGTTTCAATTTTAATATAGTAAGGATAGATTGAAAAAAAAAAAAAACTTTCGCATTTATTGAGATAATTACTGACCCAACAGGTCACGGGTGGCTTAATATATACTACTAAAATTGATGCTTTTATTGTCTTGCTTGCTTGTTACCGGGCACACTCTTTATCTACATGAATGTCTTAGATGGTAGGAGGAAGGGTGAATGATGAGAGGAATTGAATAATGTAAATAATTAATAGAGAGGGGGAAAGAGAGAGGGTCTATTATGACATCACAGTGTATTCTGAAATCCTTTGACGTTTTAGTAATTGGTTGTGTCGAAAAGTGAGTATTTTGTCTGATTTTTTTTTTTGCAGTTGTTGCTTAAAACATTAATATTGTCGGACTTATTGAATCTTTTATTGCTTTAAATGTGCTGTCCATTGCTGTGTCTGAACTCACTTCGTACATATTTACTGTTTTTTTTCTGTTTCTAGTTTTTAGATTTGTTCATCCGTTTTTTTTTACACTTTTGGTTAATATAGAAATTTCTTTGGTTTGTCGCACTAAGGTTTGAAATTGTATTTTTGTTTGTTTGACAAACTTCAGCTGAAATAGCTTTGTCGCCGGGCTCTCGCTCGAAAATAGCATTGTTGCCGGGCCCACCGCTCGGAAAATAGCATTGTCGTCAGGCCCGCCGCTCGGAAAATAGCATTGTCGCCGGGCCCGCCGTTCGAAAATAGCATTGTCGTCGGGTCCGCCGCTCGAAAAATAGCATTGTTGCCGGGCCCGCCACTTAAAAATAGCATTGTTGCCGGGCCCGCCACTCAAAAATAGCATTGTTGCCGGGCCCGCCACTTGAAATTAGAATTTTTATTGGATGGCCACATCTTAATATCCGCTGCTGGTTTTATTTACATTTCACTCGTCGGCCCGTTTCGCGTTTGCAATTCTCGTTATTCCTGCCTTTCCCATGTTTCACTCGTTATTGATCGCTTTTTTGTTTACTGTTAACGGAACGACTTCTTCTTCATCACTGTTGACATGTCGTCGATCAATCCAGCTCTCTTCTCTCTCTCTCTCTCTCCCCCTCTCTCTCTTCCTTCTCCCTCTCTCTCTCTCTCTCTCTCTCCCTCCCTCTCCCCCTCTCCCTCTCTCTCTCTCTCCCTCTCCCTCTCTCTCTCTCTCTCTTCCTCTCTCCCTCTCTCTCTCTCTCTCTCCTCTCTCCCTCTCTCTCTCTCCCTCTCTCTCTCCCTCTCTCCCTCTCTCTCCTTCTCTCTCCTTTAAGCAGTTTCAAATTACCTCCCCCCTCTAATCCTCCCGCTTCCCTGTCGTTCTTTGATTATTCTATTCCTGATAACCAAGATTTCCAATAAGTTTACTGTGTGTGTGTGTGTTAGTCATCCACAGACAGACTGTTACTGCTGTATCACAGCTCCTCAGTGAGGCTAGATAGGCAATAACATTAAGCAGAAATCGAAACTCCATGTTTTTTTGTTTTACCAGTTGGCTCTTCTAACTGTTAGGCTATCCGCAACAGACCGCAAGTGAGTGAAATCTCAATGTTTTATATAAACACTATTAACACGGAAAAGTGGTCAACAAAATATAATTTCGGGTGAATAATGCTGTAATTTTTGCTGCTTCATTTGATTGACTTTGAACCTTTGGTGTCTCTACCCTGTGCTGATGAAGAGACTTGCTATCAATAAAGATCCTTTTTGTCTCTGAAACGATCGTACACGTAACTGTTGATGTTGAATTCTTAGAACGGATATGAATAAATGTCATAAATTTGTTTATCTTTCTCTCTCTATATATATACTAGTGGGACCCATATCCAGCATTTCCCAGGAATCGCCCCGTCGACAGGGCAACAAATTCACAACCCCATGCAGATGGGTACCCCCAAAAAATGGGGACACCTGTTTTTTTCAATTTTTTTCAATTATTGATTAGGTCTGAGAATGAAATTTTTTTCAATTATTGATTAGGTCTGAGAATGAAATTTTTTTTCAATTATTGATTAGGTCTGAGAATGAAATTTTTTTTCAATTATTGATTAGGTCTGAGAATGAAATTTTTTCAATTATTGATTAGGTCTGAGAATGAAATTTTTTTCAATTATTGATTAGGTCTGAGAATGAAATTTTCACAATAAGGCCATTATTTGGGAATATTAATCTAAACTCTAAGACAAAATTCTTTCTATTTGGTTATTCTTATCGTAAAAATACTCTATTCAGTTTAGATTACAGTATAGTTGTTACACACACGTCTCTTTCTCTCTTAAAAATAATAAACATTTAATTAATAACGTTGTTGTAAACACGAAACAAAATCTTTCTCATTTCTTTATATAGATAATTAAACATTAGCATTTTTGCAATTTCAAAACAAGTTTATTTATCTTTAAATCTGACCGTAAAGAAATGAAAGGAAAGCAGAAATCAATTTACCTTTCCAATTTCAATTTCGAAATAGATTGCAACTTGTTGAAAATCAAGTTAGCCTCTCTAAAGAAAGGAAAGCTGGAACAAAAATGGTTTTTGTCTCGGAAATAAAACAATATTGCGAAACAACTATTTGTTATATTAAAATCCAAACAATCATTGAATTTAAAAAAACAATAACAAATAAGTTTTTCCATAACGGCCCACACGTTTAAATATAAAATTTTTTTTTTGAAATTAGAATTGAATAAAGAAAGAAAAAGTTAATAAATCAAATAAAATAAAAATAATAAAATTATAATAATTAGTATATAAATAAACAAATATTAATAAGATAACTTTAGCTGAATATTTATATAACTAAATTATGATAGTAATAATTAACATTTTCTGCGTACCTATTCTTTATTCTCTGCTGTATTTTTTTTTTTTGTCAACAGTTGATCCCATCCGTCCATCTCGGTTTTTTCGACCACTCGGCCTTTAATTTTTGGTCTTTTGATAATGAAAGTTTTTCTTTCGAAAATGTAAGATTACATTATTCCGGAACGTTTAATTGCCTGACAGTAACTTTTTACTGTTCCGGTATTCATCTGTTTTACGTGAAATATTAATAAATTGATTTGAGATTCCATTCTTGTTTTCGCGTCTCGTTTGTTTTTGTTCACCTTTTCCACCTTCCGGGACTTATATCACATTGCTCCAGCCTCGGATTACAAACCTACACTTAAATAATAGTTAATTAATAAAATGTCCTTTTGCAAAACCAATATGCAAATTAGTTTACCTTGTGACTGATATCACATATACATAAGCAGTTTATAAGAAAGATTTGTGTAAAGTTGAATTGCCTTGAGATAGAGCGTTTTGACTTCACCGTTTCACATTGGCCGTTATTTACTGTAACTAAAAGAACGAAAAAGGGGTGAAAAAAAAACAAGTATGCAACAAATAAATGTTACCAAAGGCAAGATAAGTTACTCTTCTACCTTCTATTCTCTTCTCTTTGTGTTTTGACTTATTTTAAAGAGGGTTTTTTTGGGGGGGGGGGGGGGGTAAAAACAAACCTAGAGTCCACTCTGTTCAATTAGAACAAAAAAAAACAAAAAACATGTCTACCCATAAGCTCTGCACGAGGACTCTTGATAATCATTAAAAAATCGAAAATTAAACAAAATAATGGTAGAAACGCATCCAATAAATGTTGCCAATTGTGCGAAAATTTAATGTTCTACCAGTAGTTTGTTTCATTTTCGGTTTTTGAACGATTCTCAAAAGTGCTCGTGCAGGGCTTATGGGCGGCCATTTTTTTTTTTTTTTTTTTTTTTTTTTTCTAACTTAAGATCTGACACTAGGTTTGTTTTGAACAAAAAAAAAAACTTTTTAAAATTATGTTGAAACACAAATAAACTTATCCAGGTAGGTAGAAGAGTAATTTATCTTGCATTGGGCAACATTTATTGCAAAAATATTTTTTGTTTTTTTTGGTTTCACCCCTTTTTCGTGCTGTTAATTGCGGTAAATAATGCCCTTCACATTTATTACATTTAGATATTGAAGAAAACATTGGATAAAATGTACGAAATAAGTGGAAAAAGCAGATAAACAATTATTATTGAGATTTTATATTCCATCTTATCTGCTTTCCTCCTCCCACTCCATTGTAGACATCCATGTCAGTTTTGCCTCTTTTTTCCTTTTTGTTTTCTCTCTCCTTCCTTCCAAAATGTCCAAGTCATTTTACAAATTTGAAAATAATGTGAGATCCTCCACCCCTTCTTCATTCTCTTTCCTCTGTCTTATTTCTCTCTCCATTTTCTCCCCCCCCCCTCCCGAATCCTTTTCATGCCTGTCAATTTAAAAAAAAAAAAATTTCACTTATTCCTGATGAAGTTTTTTGATAATGAAGATGAGCTATATAATCTCAAAAATATAAAAGTTGATTTGGTTTATTTTATCTTCCACCTCTCATTTATTCCCACGTATATTTATATATTTAGTCGCGAAACCCTGTGGAAATTCCTCGGTGCTTTCTACGTCAATCTGTATAATTTATTGTTAATGTTAATTCCTTTTGAAATAATGTCTGTCTGGCTCAATTCAAGGATGAAAAATATATCTTTTTCTATAAAAAATGATTATCATTGTCAGCTGCACATTTTTCAAATAAATGAACGGATAGATCTTTTTTATTTAAAATTGTAGCAATCTAATTCTTTTTAAAACAAATATTCTGTTCTTTTCCTGTAAAAGTAATTGCCAGGTAAATATTCTTCAATAAAACGAACTTTTTGAAATTTATTTCGTTAAAATTGTACTTTTTAGAATTTATTTCGTTTAAATTGTACTTTTTGAAATTTATTTTGTTAAAATTGTACTTTTTGAAATTTATTTTGTTGAAATTGTACTTTTTGAAATTTATTTTGTTGAAATTGTACTTTTTGAAATTTATTTTGTTGAAATTGTACTTTTTGAAATTTATTTTGTTGAAATTGTACTTTTTGAAATTTATTTTGTTGAAATTGTACTTTTTGAAATTTATTTTGTTGAAATTGTACTTTTTTTTAGTCAATCGGACGACATAATTTGATTTTGGAACAATTCATTTTAAAATGGGTAAAGTCTGAATTGTTTTACCTTAGCGACATCAGATTAATCACCAATCAACATCTTTGCTGATCGGACGATCTCATTTTTTAAATGTGTGTGAAAGGTGATAACGTACGTACGGATCTGAAATGCCTTAGCATATTATCATATAGATTTTAGATGATACGATACAGTGATAATACGGTCGTCATATTGATGCACAAATTTTGATTCAGACTCCTAGGATTCCTGAAATTTCGACTCTGGCTCCTAGGATTCCCCAATTTTCTAGCACTGACTCCTAGGATTTAGAAGATTTCTGACGCTGGTTTGGGAGATTTCTGACGCTGGTTTGGGAGATTTCTGACGCTGGTTCGGGAGATTTGCGACTCAGACATATTTTACAGTCGTCCAATATCCAGACTTAATTCTTCGAAGATTAAAAAATCCAACTCCTTCCAAAATTTCCTACCACAAAAGATTTTATCAGACCCTGACAGATATCGCGAATCCGGGTCAGAATGGACCTTGGGATAAGCTCCAAAATTGGGTCCTGAACACAGAATGCAGTTTAAACCATCTCTGTCAACATAGATTTATTTTTAAAATTTGTTTCGACATACTTTGCTTTCATTTAAATATATTGGTTAATTAGGATGGCTATTTTTACGTTTCAATTTAAAAAAGAAAAATGAATCTGTCCTTGGCGATAATGTTGGATTTAAAAAGAAATTTTTTGTTGCTTTTTTTATTTATTTTTTCTAATTTGACCTACTTTGTCTGATCCATGCTTAACAAAAACATGGCAGCTAATCCAACTTGTGGCCGACAACAAATTTAGATTAGCCGAACATTATCCGATCTTTTCTCCGTTCTAAACGTGGTTTCACTCGCCAAGCGTATTAGTCGTGCCTATTTCGGCATCTCCCTTTTTAACTATCTTAACACACCGAAAAAAAAAAAAATGGCATAAAAATATTTAGACTATGAATACAATATCAATGTACGGATAACATTCTTTTGTTAAATATTTCATCCGATAGTCCCCAAAATTTCCTCTATTTCTTTTTAACCGTTTTTTTCTGAACTCTTCTCGTTCCTTCTTAAAATGTCCGAAGCTATTGTTCTTCTTGATCTGCTCTGGCAACTAATTCAAAAAAATATATTACACTATTAGCAACAAAAAAAGAATCAATTGGTTAATAGGTGTATTTTTTTATTTGCCTTAACAATAACCTTCCAGATCAAAGAGGGGAAAAAAAAAAAAAAAATATAGATATATATATATATATATATATGTGTATTAATTTTATACGTACATAAAAGTAATCCATGGACACATGTTTCTGGCTATCAGCATGGCTAACTTGGACAAGGATCGAACCTTCGATATCGATATCAATGTCTATAGTCTGGAGTTTTACCTCCGGACCATGACGCTTTGTCCTGAAATATATTCGATTTTTATCACCTTCATATTTTAGGTATTTATGTAATTGTTTTTATAGGTGATGATAGCGTTCTGTTAGTTTTTTTGTTTTTTTTCACTTCCTATATTTCTGATAGCCAGAAACACGTGTCCATGGATTACTTTTATGTACGTATAAAATTAAAATATATATATATATATATATAATATTTATAAATAAATATTAACTATTTATTACCTATAGACATCGACGTTTCATGCTTACGCAATCTTCAGTACAGGAAGTTAATTCCCGACGGTCGGCGGACGCGAACTCCGATCACAAATCGCCAGATTCGCAGTTAAGAGCCTTTCCCGTTGGCCACCACAAATTAGCTTAGAATTAAGGAGGAATTTAACTTTGTAAATACCAAGTCGGCAGGTATTTTACAACGAGCAGCGAATAGTGATCTACAACAACAAATCGTGTTGGATCTCGCAATGAAGCTAGTAGTACTGCTTGTTATTAAACTCTCTGAGTGCCCGGCCTTAGTAAAGGGGGCTTTTAATAATATTTATAAATAAATATTAATTATTTATTACCTACAGACATCGATGTTTCATGCTTACGCAATCTTCAGTGCAGGAAGTTAATTTCCGACAGTCGGCGGGCACAAACTTATATATCAATGAAAAATATGTCCTAAAAAGTGAAGGGCGACTAAAAAGTGCAATCTTCTGCATTACCCTTTATCACTTAGGAAGTGGAAAATAGAAAAAAACAACAAACAGAACGCTACCATCACCTATAAAAAAATTATATATATATATATATATATATATGTTAATAAAATAAACATAAAACCAATATTTTGAAAAGTGCTCAATAACAAGTAGAGCATTTATAAAATTACATATAAGCTTTAAGAGCTTTATATATCTAACGTTTGGTTCCTTTAAGATTATAACCATAAAATTTGAGGGGTGGATGTTGCCATAAATTTGTCAACAGCTGATTTTTCTTTTTAGGTGTTTATTTAAGAAAGTCTCCATGTTAGGGAAATAC
Source organism: Sepiola atlantica (assembly GCA_963556195.1). Classification (NCBI taxonomy): domain Eukaryota; kingdom Metazoa; phylum Mollusca; class Cephalopoda; order Sepiida; family Sepiolidae; genus Sepiola; species Sepiola atlantica. Next base: position 3,891,572 of record OY744546.1, read on the forward strand.
GTTTATTGTCAATAAAATGAATAACAAATGAAAATTGGCAGAATCAAAGTTTGATTTGTCAGCCTAAATTTTATTTAGGTTAAACTTTTAAAATCCGCCTAACGTAATTTTGTCTATTACAGGGATGTGAGACCTCGTGGATTTCACTACTTTGACAGAGAATCCCAAGTCAGTCCAATAAATGGCTGAAGCAGTTTACGATTTTAAAGCCACTGTTTGTTTTTGTTTTAAGAAATTTTTTTCAACTTTATTTTTATCGTTTTGAGGGCTAAATTTTTGTAAACCCTTTGCATGCCTTTTCACATTTTTTTTTTTTCGTCATTCAAATCATAAACTGCTTTGATCATTTCCGGGATTGACTCTGGTTAAAGTACTGCTAGCTATTCGTTACATGTACTCTTTAATATTTTTAATTAAATAAACCATTTATATAATTTTGGTTATTCCGACTACATTTCTCATCTCGAGTGTTATCATCACAACGTTTTAGCCGCTGTAACCTCCGGTTTTCTTTGGGTGTATCTCTTCGAACTTGGGAATCTGGACGGAATTTCGAATGGAACCCTTTATTTACTCCACAAGAGTAGCATGCTCTTGTTCCGTCAGCCATGACTGAGAGAAGTTTTCAGTAATTCGCAATTCTTCGTATATCGCCCTCACCAAAATTCCCGACTTCAACAGAAATATTCCTGACTTCGAAGAGATACATCTGAAGAAGGCCGGAGGTTACAGCGGACGAAACGTTGTGACGATAACACTCAAGATGAGAAATGTAGTCCGAATAACCAAAATTATACAAATTACCAATCCTCATCTCAAAAATTCAGAAATGTAATATAAACAATTTAATTTTCCATTTTCTATTCACAGTTCAACCTATGGCTTCTCCGGTTCCAGAGAGCATCAACTTTCCCTTGGAGGAAGAAAAGATTCTTAAATTTTGGAATGATATTGACGCTTTTCAGACTTCTTTGAAAATCTCAGAAGGCAGACCAAGGTAAATTCTTTTTTTTGTTTTCTCTTTTTTCTCTTTTTTTCTCTTTTCTTTTTTCTCTTTTTTTTTTTTTTTTTTTTTTTTTTTTCCCACCCGAAAGAAAATCTATTTGGATGGCAAAGTTATTGCGGTTGTTCAGAAATTTTGTTATCTTGGGGATACAATTGGAGCACAGGGAGGAGCAGGTTCTAGTCTGATTACAAGAATTAGGTATAAATGGAGTATGTTCAGGAAACTTCTGCTATTACTAACCAACAAGGCATGTGTACGTAGTGTGATGATGTATGGAAATGAAACCTGGCCAGTAAGGGTTGAGGACATGCGTTGCATGGAGAGAAATGATATGAGAATGGTACGATGGATGTGAGTCTTAAAGGCAGATTAAATCTGATGAGCTCAGAGGAAGATTAAATCTGGACAGTATAGAGGGATGTGTGCAAAACAGGAGACTTAGATGGTATGGCCACGTTGAAAGAATGGATGAGAGTTCTTGGATTAGTAGCTGTAGAACGGTTGAAGTAGCAGGGTCAGCCTCCAGAGGAAGACCAAGTAAAACATAGCAGGAAGTGATGAGGATGGACTGGAGAGAAAGAGGGATCAATAAAGATTTGGCTATAGAGAGATTAGTTTGGAAGTCAATTTCTAAAAGCTGTCCAACACATGCCAGCGTGTAAAACAGACATTAAACCGATGATGATGATGATATAAAACGGAGATTAAACTGATAATGATGATGAGATATAGATATATATATAGTGTCTAGATTTCAATATTGCGTTGGGAATCCGAAATAAAAGAGCTCAATGTACATTTAAACAGAGCAAAACAGAATTATTAAAAGGAAAAATCTATACACACATTAAGGTTGTATACATTATAAATTATTTCGACCCTTTAATTAGGTCTCTTCAGACGTATAAACAACCACGTCAAAAAAACAAACAAGAGAAATTGATCATCGTCTTAAAAAGATAAATTCACTTTGTTGATTGGTCGATGTAAAAAAGAGGTAAATGTTAAAATAATCGAGGAGGGGTGACAGAAGTAAAAGATTAATTTGACTATTTTTTTACATATGCAGAAATATAAAAATATATAAGAGAATTCGTTTTTGCTATTGAAATAAATGAATTATCTCAGTTAAAATTTCGAATGTGAGCTTTATGGGTAAAAATATATGATGAACGATTTGAACGTTCACGATTAAAAACTACGTTTAATTATTTACGATTAAAAATTAAAGGACGAAAATGCAGGACGAAGATTTCGGTTTAGATTAGAACATATTAAAAACTTAATTGGTTATAACGTCAAGATTCGAGATGATCTATACTACGGAATTAAAGTTTAGCAACATTTAAAAACGATTTATATATATATATATATATATATATATACAGGGTGTCTCAAAAAAATGTACTCACTCGTAGAATGACGAGAAAACTTTGCTTCATCGCTCCACACAATTTTGTGTGCAAACTCGACATCTTCTGCACATTTTGCCATTCTAAGAGTGAGTACATTTTTTTGAGACACCCTGTATATATATAATAATCCAGGTAAAACATCCACAGGGTAGTAATCCAAAGAATTTCAACCGGGTTTATAAAAAGTGCTCAATATCAAATAGAGCTTTTATATATGATTATTTTTATTTACACAGACATGTACAAAATCTGCGACACTGGCATGTCGATGTTATCGATCAACAGCTATTATAAACTGAAATCTCATCAGGAAGAGTTAGAATCCGAATATTTTTTCCAAATATGATCTAAAGATCGGATTCTGACTTTTCCTGGTGAGGCTGCCGAAAGTAAACCCACCAGTCACTTTCTACTCTTTTGGGCCTTGATAAGTGGTGACCCCTTAAGTAAATAAAAACAACAAAAAAAAACAAAAAACACTCTCCAGTAAACATTTTGTATTTTTACTGATCAACATTTATTAAGGCCAAAAGCCACTTGAGGATAAGGGTAAATGAGATGGATTGGTTGTCGGTTGAATGATGAAGAATATTACGAGAGGATTGAAAATGATGAACGGAATTAACAAAATTTGATTATTTATGAGGACGGTTTATGACAAGTATTTGATGACATTAGATTTGAAGACTGACATGTTGTAGTCTTCAGGGAAGCAGTCCCGTGGTAATGTGTTATTTAAATTGTTTTATTTTTTATCCTTATCGACGTTTATGTTTATACAAAACTAGAACGATACCCGTCCCAGGATGGGTAAAATGAATTCCTTCAAGAAACAGTTTTGCACCACTTTTATGTCCCATAAGTACTTTGAGATTAGGTTGTTTTGTTTTTTTTGTTGGCAAAACAGAAGAGTCAGCAGCAAATGGTGTTCTGTCATATTTAGTTCCTGATATTAAACTTCATCCGTAATATAGCTTCCGGCGAGAGTTTCGGTTTCTCAGATTTATTAATTTATTTATCAAATTGTGACGTGAAAGCACTGAACTTGACGTGAAATGAATGTTTCTTCTAACCCTAACCTTCCGTAATCACCAAATGATAGCAATTATTGACTTTGCTTGCTGCTTTTCACTGACCTCTGAAAGAGAAGAGGCTGAAGGTGGGAGTTGGGAATTTGGCAAAGACTTTATCTTTTCTCCTTTTGAGGGGGGGGGGGTTGGTCAGGAAAGATCGGGCGTGGCAAGTTTACTAATTCGCTTACGTTTCTAAGTACATTGGATTCGGTGGAACATCTTGTTTCCGGGAAGCAGGCCAATTATGTTTATCAACAAAAACCACACGTGTGTAGAAGTGAAAGTTGAAAAAAAAAGAAAAGGAAAAAAAATGTCCGATTCCCGAATTGTATTAACAATTCTCCAAAATACGACGACACCAACTCTAAAAAAAAAAAAAAAATGTCCGATTCCCGAATTGTATTAACAATTCTCCAAAATATGACGACACCAACTCTAAAAAAAAAGAAAAATGTCCGATTCCCGAATTGTATTAACAATTCTCCAAAATATGACGACACCAACTCTAAAAAAAAAAAAAAAATGTCCGATTCCCGAATTGTATTAACAATTCTCCAAAATACGACGACACCAACTCTAAAAAAAAAAAAAAAAATACGACAATTCAATTTTTTTCTCCTTTTCTCGCTTAACACTTGATGTATCATAATGTTATCGTCACACATCGGGGAGGAAAGTTTCTACTTTTTATTTCAATGAGAAATCACCCACGCAAAACAATGATCATTTGCATAAGTGAACTCTTGTCCATGCACAGAAATAACAAGATTTTATCTTGTTATCGGAACGCTCTGAGTTCAATCCCCGATGAATTACACGCGCTGCGACCCTCACCCTTTTACCTCGTGGACCTGCAGGAAGAATCTAGTTGTATTCAGTGTTTCCAGGGACTTAGTTGCACATTTTTAAATTGAAGAGAATAAAAAATGTAAAAAAACAAACTGTTCAGTAATAATTAAAATAATGTAAGGGAGATAATTCATATTTTAAGCTGCAAAAATTGATCTCCCCTACGTTATTTGATTCATTATTTAAAATTTTCGTCGATGGCAGTACTTTGTCTCAAATGAAACAGTATGTTTCCACTGTAAAATGAACTCTCTCTCTGACAAGTCATCCTCATAAGACGTCTACACTGGCTGGATCATTCCATTCACTGTCAACAAAGAGTTCATCTATGAAGCAGTTACCCTAGCCCCCCCCCTCCCACAGGGTTGGCGGACAAAGAAAAATCTGGTTGATTTTTAGTTAAAGCTGATATGGAATCCAACGTAGGTTCCTGTATCTACGGAGTTCGCCTTTGGAACAGTGATTGACTAGAGATCACCCAATCGTTGACTTACTCTGGGTTAATGCTGTTTCAAGTACAAGTAGTAGCAGTTATATAGGGGGAGGGAAGAAGAGCCCCAAAACACGTCTGCTTCGGTTCAACAAGAAACCCCAAGAGAGCGTCTAGTCTTTCTCTTTCTCTTTCTACCATGTATTTCACCACTTCCTGAAAGTGACTTCCTGTTACTACTCGATTCTTTGCCAAGTTTACTAACCTATTTTCTTACTGGTGATACCAGATCAGGCTGCCCTGTGGCTCCCTGAGACGAAATTCACCTACATTGACTTTTTTTTTTGTTTTTTTTTTTTTTTGTTTGTAAAACTTAATTATGTTCTACAAAACCAAAAACAAAAACAACAGCCCCTCTCCCTTTCTCCCTCCCCTTTTTTATTTTTATTTTTCCTACCCTACTCCCGGTCCTGGATATGACCTTAAACTACATCCGATGGTGAGATCCGGCTTACAGACTTTGGGGAATGTGGAGCCTCCTCTTAATTACCATTGCTCCCAGGTCCACCCTGACCCGGAGTGGTAGTACCTGTTAGGGTCCCAACTATGGGTTAAATAGAAACAGATATTAAAAGGGGAAAGAAACAAAAAAGAGAAGAAAACAAGACCAGATTCGGCATTAAATAACCCAAAAAGGGTTGATGTGCCGTAAAACAAAACTACCAAACCAAAAACCCTGATTAAACATTTGAAGATATAAAGAACTTGAAGCATAAAAACTTTCACTATAATGACCAGATTCGGCATTAAATAACCCAAAAAGGGTTGATATGCCGTAAAACAAAACTATCAAACTATCAAACCTATTTTCTTATAACCCACTTTTTCAACGCCTTATTTTTTTTATTTATTTGGTTACCACTTATCAGGGCCAAAAACCTCGAGGATAAAGGTTAATATACTTTCCAAATAATTTTAAAACTCTGTTTTCAACGCGGGGGGGAACTTTGAGGTGGAAATTTTAATTTAAAGATTATTTTTGCGTAACTCTATCTCGCGTTGAATTCTGTTACAATCTCTGCCGTTCTTATTTGGTCGGGCACAAACATGGCCAATCTTGGAACCTGTTGATTCATTACCTCTTGAATATTTTTAATCCAACAGCGAAAGAATTAATACAACAAATTATTTCAAAGGAAATAAATATCGGTTTAAAAGCTCTAATAACATTTTATCTAATATATAAAGCAAAGTCAGTCTCCTTGTCGTTTCTTTGTCAGCGATAGCTTTTTTCCTACAAAATCAATATTTGATTCTGGTATGTCAATTTTTCTTATGGTTCATGGCAGCATGTTAAGAACAATGAAATTTAATTCGATTTATTTCCTCCCAGTAAATACTTTGTCCAGATAGGAATTATTTTCAAATCTAATCTAATATATAAAGTAAAGTCAGTCTCCTTGTCGTTTCTTTGTTAGTGATAGCTCTTTTCCTACAAAATCAGTATTTGATTCTGGTTCGTCAATTTGTCTTGTGGATCGTTGCAGCATGTTGTTAAGAATGAAATCTGATTGAATTCCTTTAAGAAAATACTTTGTCTTGATCAGAATTATTTTCAAATGGCTACCATCTTAAAAACGGAGATGTAACTCTGTATTCGTCCACACAGTTTTGACTGTATTTGTGTATACAAAGCTCCTTTGATTAGAACAGAAAATTTTGGAAAAAGAAGCCCGACTTGAGAAAGACGTGACATTTGGATCTTAGACTAATTGTTTTCTTGCGTTATTTTCCAGATATACGTTTTATGATGGACCCCCATTTGCGACCGGCTTGCCCCATTATGGTCACATTCTTGCAGGAACCATCAAAGATATTGTCACCAGATATGCAACTCAGAATGGCTTTTATGTCGAAAGACGATTCGGATGGGATTGCCATGGACTTCCAGTTGTAAGTACATCAGAATATCTTTAAAGAATCTTATGATGTAAGTAATGATGTAAGTAATAGAATCTTATGATGTAAGTAATAGAATCTTATGATGTAAGTAATGATGTAAGTAATCGAATCTTATGATGTAAGTAATCGAATCTTATGATGTAAGTAATCGAATCTTATGATGTAAGTAATCGAATCTTATGATGTAAGTAATAGAATCTTATGTAAGTAATAGAATCTTATGTAAGTAATAGAATCTTATGTAAGTAATAGAATCTTATGTAAGTAATAGAATCTTATGATGTAAGTAATAGAATCTTATGATGTAAGTAATGTAAGTAATAGAATCTTATGATGTAAGTAATAGAATCTTATGTAAGTAATGATGTAAGTAATAGAATCTTATGTAAGTAATGATGTAAGTAATAGAATCTTATGTAAGT
>OY744546.1:3901228-3963728 GCA_963556195.1 Sepiola atlantica
GGTAACACCAATGTTTTACATCCTGTCTTTCTGTCCCTGCGTGCATGGCCCTCCCACTAACTCCCTCTCTCTGTCCTTGTATGCCCACCCCCTCTCCCCATCTTTTTCTCTGCCCTGCCATGTGCGGCCCATCTTCTTTTTCTCTGCTCCCGACATGCATGGCCTTAACATGTGCATTTGTAAAAAAACCTGTCTATTGTGTGTGTGTGCTCTCTCTCTCTCTCTCTCCGTCCCCCCACCTACACAGCCTCTCTCTTTGTCTGCCCCCATCACACACGGCCCCTCTCTCTCTCTGCCTTAAGCGTACACGGACCCTCTCTTTCGATGCCCCTGCATGCCCTTTCCCTTGTAAAAAAAACTTGTCAATTGTTTGCCAGATTTTATCTAAAAAAAAAAATTGTTTTTTTTTCTCCCGCAGGAATTTGAGATTGACAAACTTTTGAACATCAAAGGACCCGAAGATGTGGAAAAGATGGGCATTGCCGCTTACAACGCAGAATGTCGAAAAATTGTCATGCGTTATTCTAAAGAATGGCGGGTACGTCGGCAATAAAAATCCAATTTCTTTCGGCACTTCGTTCTTTCTCACTCCTGTTGATTATTCTATGAAGCCGATGTTACGTTTAAAAGAAAAAACCCGCTAGGTCGGTCTTAAGCCACTGAGCATAAACTAGTAATCGCATGCAATCAAGTGTCGACATCTCGGTTTTGCCCAAAGAAAGCAGATCAAAATCCCCAAGGAGGCTTTAACCTGCTCCATTTAGCAAATAAAAACAAAGTGTAGTATCTGTTCTGGAGGCAAGTAAATCGGAACCGACTTCATTTAGCAAAAATTACAATTTAAATTTTGCTTACAACATATAAGCAAAGCTATTGAGGTTGTTTAGAAGTTTTGTTACCTTGGTGATACGAGTGGAGCACAAGGAGGAGCAGGTGCTAGCATGATTGAAGGAATTAGGAGTAGATGGAGAAAGTTTACGGAACTTCTGTCATTACTAACTAGCAGAGCATTACCACTGTCGACCAAGGGACAAGTCTTATCAAGCAGTGGAAATGAAACCTGGACAGTTAGGGTTGAGGACATGCGTTGCATGGAGAGAAATGATATGAGAATGATACGATGGATGTGTAATGTGAGTCGTAAAGACAGACAAACTTCTGATGACACTAGCGGAAGATTAAATCTGGGCAGTATAGGAAGATGTGTGCAGAACAGGGAGACTTTGATGGTTTGGTCACGTTGAATGAATGGATGAGAGTTCTTGGGTTAATAGATGTAGAACGGTTGATGTAGCAAATTCAGTTCACAAAAGAAGCCGTAGGAAAACATGTATGGAAGTGATAAGGATGGGGTTGAGAGAAAGAGGGATAAATAAAAACTTGGCCAGAGATAGGTCAGTTTGGAAGTCGATTTCTAAAAGCTGTCCAACACATGTCAACATGTAAAACGAACATTAATCCGAATATGATGATGATGATGATCATCCGGTTTATTTGTTAAATCGGGCCACAATTAATCCTCTGATGAGCGTAGGGCCTGATTGTCCAGTCTCATTTCGACTAGATAGAGTTTTAAGCCAGTTTTACGGCTGGATGCGTATCCTTCACCAACTTGAAGATTTTTGGCAGTCCCATCTAACTACGGCTGATGTGGTTTCCACTTGAGCATGCATCAATGTCATATATTACCTGTGAGTTGCCGCACACACTACTATCATCCAGGTTATGACAGGCCATCCAAAGATAGCATTTGCCACATGCCCTGGATTGGATTGGTGAGTGTCGGGACATGTCCACATACTAGTGGGCCCTGCATACTGCACCTCTAGGGCTTCAATCTACTCTGAGATCCCTAGCCAATTATCCTGGGGCCACAAGGAGCCCAGTATCCATGGTGTACCACTGAGAGGCTTGACCAGGTTATATACCAACAGGAAAAACTTACGCACTTGACTTCCTTTTCGTCCAAGAACTAGCTGACGGATGAGAGTGGTAGGTGGGAAGCATATGCAACCACATCTACACACAGCAACACCACTTTACACGCATCACACGCGCGTGTGGCATGTACCACCACATGATGATGAACTATGTTATTAATAAAATACCAAGCGACATAAAATTTTGGTTTTTAAATTATAAAAATTAATTCATAACTTTTTGAAATTTGTAGAATTTGGTATATTCCGACTACTGTTCTCATCTTGGGTGATTTTATCACAACGTTTCGGCCGATGTAACCCCCGACCTTCTTCAGGTGTACCTTGTCGAGCTCAGGAATCTGGACGAAATTTCGAACGAAACCTTTTATTAAATCCACGAGGGGTAGCATGCTCTCATTCCATCTGCCATGACTGGGAAGAAATCTTCAGTAATTCGCAATTCTTCATATCGCCCACACTGTGGATTGAACCATCAACCTTCAGTACTATATCCACTGTGCCACGGGCCCTTCTGGACAATTCTAGTATGAATTTTGGGAGCCTTAAACCAATTCTTGCTTTTGATCTAACTACTTATCACTATAGATCACTACTTATCCATTATTTATAATTATAGGTTCCCATATTGCATTGAATTCTATACTAGGTCTGCTTAGTAAGTCATTGTCGCCTAACATATGGTCTGAAGTTTGATCATTTGCAGACAAAAGTAACCTCTGTCTATGTTTCGGAATTTTTGAGATGAGGATTGATAATTTGAATTATTTGGACTACTATTCTCATCTTGGTCGTTATTTTCACAACATAACATCTGACCTTCAAGTGCATTTGAAACTTTTCTATTTTTCCTTTTCTATTTTGTTCTGTTTTCTATTTTTTAAATTTTTTTCTGTTTTTTAAATTTTTTTCTGTTTTTTAAATTTTTTTCTGTTTTTTAAATTTTTTTCTGTTTTTTAAATTTTTTTCTGTTTTTTAAATTTTTTTCTGTTTTTAAAATTTTTTTCTGTTTTTAAAATTTTTTTCTGTTTTTAAAATTTTTTTCTGTTTTTTAAATTTTTTTCTGTTTTTTAAATTTTTTCTGTTTTCACTGTTTTTTCTGTTTTCACTGTTTTTTCTGTTTTCACTGTTTTTTCTTTTTTTTTCTATTTTACTTTTATCTATTTTTTACTTTTATCTATATTTTTAATTGTCGTTCTATTTTTTTCCTATTTTTTTCTAATCTTATTTCTTTTATTTTCAATTTAAAAATTTTTTTTTTTTTTTTTTTCAATTTTTTTTTTTTTTTCTCTATATTAAAAAAATTAAAAACAAACATTCAATTTAATTTTTTTATTTAATTAAATTAAAAAATTTTTTTTTTAAATTTTAGTTCATTGTCAACCGTCTTGGACGCTGGATAGATTTTGATAATGACTACAAGACGCTGTACCCATCGTTTATGGAATCGGTGTGGTATATGTTCCGACAGCTCTACCTCAAAGGAATGGTTTACAAAGGTTATAAGGTAAGCGTTTGGCGTTTCGCAACTGGCCAAAATTCACACGCACACATACTCTACGTGCAGACACAGTTTTACGTTTTTATGAGAACGTTTGGGGTTTCGGTGCCGTTACCGTTTATCGAATTCATTATAAGCTAATTTGTATTGAAATGTAAAACAAATATTCATGAATTTATTACTACACTTCTGAGGATTGGATACTCCATGAAACTGCAGTACGTCATTAAGATGAGCCACATTTATTGTCACTGGCGAAAATGAGGCTTCCTCCAGTCGCAAGTAAGAGGTAATGCCCGGGAGGATGGTATCATGACAACAGAACAGATATTACACCCCTCCCCCTCCCCTCACACACAAGAAAAGGAGGTATCATGACAAATTGACATATACTATCTCCAAAAAAAGAGGAGGTAATGCCTGGGAGGATTGTCTCATGAAAACTTAACATTATTCCCCCCCCCCCCCCCCCCCCAAAAAAAAGCAAAAATAAAAACCGGAGAAGGTAATCCCTGGGAGAATGTTATGACAACAGATCAAATATTAATTACACTAAACCCCTTCCCTTCTGAATTAAGCATTGAAAGATAATACATTAATCGGAAATAATAAACGGAATTGAGCATTGTACAATCGTACAATTAATCAAAGTAATAGACAGACAGATACCAAATCTCTATTGGTGAAGAATATTTCCAAATTTGTCAGTTTGTAGTATTTTTAAATATTGCTTACATTGATATGCCATGGTTCTGACCTTAGACTCGTCATTATTGACTCAAGAGACAGTGTGGTCAACACTTTGGCATTTCGGTGTAGCCATCCTCCGATGTATAACAAAGACCAACATGTATTTATTTGTATATATATATATATATATATATATATATTCTAAAGAAGCTTTGAGTCATTTTAAACAAAAGAAAAAAAAGAAAGGAAAATGCAGTTTAAATTCCCAGAGAAACTAACTAAATCCAAGATATCGCAGACTTAGCATTCGTTGGAAAATTTATAAATAAATTAAAAAAAGGGGGGATTCAAGTATCTAACACCGAAACAAAAACAGGGGACCTTAACTTAAGCGTGAAATATTAAAATGGGGATCATCAGCTGTTTACCATGTAACTCTGTTTCGGAGATTTAAGAACAGGACAGTTATAATATTCATGGCTCTCCAATGGTACTGATTATACGACCATTTCCCCAATAATCAAGTGTCGAAATAATTCAGCTTAAAATTTCACTAATATATACATTAATAAATAATAATAATAATATATTACACATATATATATATATAAATGTGTATGTGTTTAAATGTGTGCTTAACTCTCGCCACGCAAATAAACAAAAAAAACGTGCCTGACGAAAGCATTCTAAATATTTAGGGGAAGGGGGAAAGCAAATAGCAAGTCGAATAACCCTACCTATTAAATGAATTCGGAAAGAAATCTTCCACTCTATTTCCATAATGAGATGTTTTCTTTTTTGTTTTTCCTTTCGTCTTTCTGTACAGATTAACACTTTTATAAAAAAATTTTTTTAACTTTCCAGAGATGTTTTTTTTAACTTCACCGATTGAGACGTTATTTTATATGAATATTAGTGCGAACACTGGCGAAGCATAATTTTTTTTGTTCTGTCACTTTTGACAGTGTACTCTCGTCTACAATGATACTTTAAATATTTAAGACTGCTTTTTGGTGGGAAATCATGTTTGCATATGTACTGTTGTTATTAAATGAATTGTGTTTGCATATGTACTGTTGTTATTAAATGAATCGTGTTTGCATATGTACTGTTGTTATTAAATGAATCGTGTTTTCATATGTACTGTTGTTATTGAATGAATAGTGTTTGCATATGTACTGTTGTTAAATGAATCATGTTTACATATGTACTGTTGTTATTAAATGAATCATGTTTGCATATGTACTGTTGTTATTAAATGAATCGTGTTTTCATATGTACTGTTGTTATTAAATGAATCGTGTTTTCATATGTACTGTTGTTATTAAATGAATCATGTTTGCATATGTACTGTTGTTATTAAATGAATCGTGTTTTCATATGTACTGTTGTTATTAAATGAATCGTGTTTTCATATGTACTGTTGTTATTAAATGAAATGGTTAATTGATCTACGGGGCTGGGAACACAGAAAACTTCTAAAGAGAAAATTAAGATCCGTGCAGGACTTAAACATGTACAAATTCCACTTTCGTTTCACCATCGATCCATTTTTGTGTAATAAAAAAAAAAACGACGGATCTCAGTTTTTGTTTTGTGAATTTTCTACGCAAACACGGTTTTCCCCCAAAAAGCAGCGCCATCTTGTGTCGTTAGGCAGCATTTATGAGTCTTTCCAAAATTCTAATAAAGTCTGAGTGTAAAAATAAAAATTTTTTTTTTTTTTCAAATGAATTAAATAACAAAATGAATTAAATAACAAAGGGAAGGAGGAAAACATTCTTAAAGAATGTTTTCCTCCTTCCCTTTGTTATTTAATTAAATTCATATTTTTTTTCATTTAATTAAATTCTTTTTTTTCATTTAATTAAATTCATATTTTTTTTTTATTTAATTAAATTCATTTTTTTTATTTAACTAAATTCATTTTTTTATTTAATTAAATTCATTTTTTATTTTTATTTAATTAAATTCATTTTTTTATTTTTATTTAATTAAATTCATTTTTTTATTTTTATTTAATTAAATTCATTTTTTTATTTTTATTTAATTAAATTCATTTTTTTATTTTTATTTAATTAAATTCATTTTTTTATTTTTATTTAATTAAATTCATACATTTTTTTATCGCTTTTGTTTGTCTTTTCTTTCCCGTTTCAAGGTGATGCCGTTCTCTACAGCTTGCAGCACTCCATTGTCAAACTTTGAGGTCGGCCAAAACTACAAAGAGGTGAATGATCCTGCAGGTAAATATATTACAAGCGTCACAAGCGAACATAAAAAATTACATTTCTTATAATATGGGGTGATGCCGCAAGACAATCCCGACAATATTGCAGTGCGCAATCATGAGTACACAGATGGCTCAGCAGCCCAGATTTACTTGTACAAATCTTCGTAAGTTATTGCCTCTGATAACATCGTGAGCTGCCCTCTCTACAACCGGGGTAAATTGTATAGCAGCTTTCAGGAGCATCATGATATACGGCAGTCAATGCTGGCGCACTCACCCAGTCCTCTGTCGACCGACTGCAGTACAATGGAAGATCCATGATCCGATGGATCTGCAATGTGAAATCTGACCGAATCAAATTCATCAGGTTAAAGGATTTGCTAAAAGCACTACACATGCCTCGCATAGACGTTGAATTGATTACGCTGGTATGGTCACGTGGAACGTTCATCCGCCTGGATAAATCATTGCAGAAGCATGGATGTCTTAAATCGCAGGAAGATTGGTTGGGCAAGGAAAACTTGGAAGTAAGTGATTGGACAAGACCGCATGGAGTGGAATTTGGAGACAGTTTACCCGCTAAACTGTGAGAACTGGAGAGAATGATCTTGCATTATATCGAAAGTGTTTGACCCCTTAATAAGGGAAAAGTGTTGTTAAATGAATAGAAAAGTCTTGCTGCAGATATCCCACATAAGATCACTGGCTTCAGTTTCTACATAACTACCTCCCCTCCTCTGTTTATCTCTTGTGTATTTGGTTGCTGCCGTGGGATCTCGTGTCAGCCCTTGACAGACAGGATCTGTCAGACACTGCACAGATGGCAACTTATACGTGCTGGAAGGGTACGGTGAGGCGGCTTTACGGGCTAGAAGGGTACGGCGAGGCGGCTTTACGTGCTGGAAGGGTACGGTGAGGTGGCTTTACGGGCTAGAAGGGTACGGCGAGGCGGCTTTACGTGCTAGAAGGGTAAGGCGAGACGGCTTTACGTGCTAGAAGGGTACGGCGAGACGGCTTTACGTGCTAGAAGGGTAAAGCGAGGCGGCTTTACGTGCTAGAAGGGTACGGCGAGACGGCTTTACGTGCTAGAAAGGTACGGCGAGACGGCTTTACAGGCTAGAAGGGTATGGCGAGACGGCTTTACGTGCTAGAAGGGTACGGCGAGACGGCTTTACGTGCTAGAAGGGTACGGTGAGACGGTTTTACGTGCTAGATTTCTTTGCGTAATGTTTTCTAAGAATATAAAATAATTATCCTACCTATAGGATTCCATTTGACAACTTTATGTGACATTAAATTACCCATGGATGGTTGATATGCCATAAAACGAGCCAAATCATCTGAGTGTGATCAACATAATAAGCCATGAAGACAAATTGCCGACGTTTGCTGAATAAATCTTGAAAATAAAACTTATATTTTTCGTAGACAGTAATCTTGCAAACAAATATCGTCCGCACCCTGTAAAATAGAGTTGTATTTATTTATTTTTATGATAATCCATTCGATTTCAGCTGATATGGACGTCACCTCGATTATGTTAGATGACTGCAGTGGAGGTGATGGACGACACGAACCGATTTTTGATATTCGTTTTTACTTTTGTAAAATTTTCATAAAATAATTTTATCTTATTTTTAAATTTTATTTTAGTAATTGTCGCTTTTCCGTTGTTGGAGGATCCGGATGTGTCTCTGATTGCTTGGACAACCACACCTTGGACTCTTCCAAGTAACTTGTCACTTTGTGTCAATGCAGATATGGATTACGTCAAGCTCAAAGGTTAGTGTCAAATTTTTTTTTTTGGGGGGGGGGGGGGGGGGGGTCCTTGACAGTTATGCTCAAGTTCGATACAGCGTTTTCGTTGGTCCGAGAATGAATGTTACAAAGACGAAAGTGATGAGCACGCGTTGTAGTAAAGTGGGAAGCCCTCCGAAACAGGTTTGAGAGATTATAACAATCGTCGACTATTTCCAATTGTTTATGAAAAAATACAAAAAACATTTTGTCAACTAATGACATACTAATGCAAATCGGTTTTGTTTTAAAAGAGAAAAAAAATCTTTAGTTGCCTCGCTATTTTCAATCAATTACGGGGAAAAACAATTGATAAAAATAGTTAAAAGGATCTACTTGTGTAATATAGATACTCCTCCTCGCCCCTCCCCCCCCCCCCGTGTATTTTTTACTTTTGTAAAAATATATGCAGACATTACAGGGAGTGTTTAGACTGGTATTGTCTGGGCCTTCGGGGCTTGATTTCCGCCGGTCTATGGGTTTGTCCTGTGCAGTTCTAGGAGGTCTACCCTCCCAGGCTTTGCCTCTCCTCTTTGGGGAGGAGTAAGTTTATTGCTTACTGCCTGAGGCGCCCCTACCAGGGAATGCCGACGGGGCTGCCCAGGCATTTTTTGTAGGCCAGAGTGCTCACCTTCTCGGGCGCTGGCTTTTCAAATCCCACTTTCCCGACCTTGTGTCACGTCTTACCTTGTGGGAGGAAGATAAATAGAATTACAGGGAGTGTTTACAATAATTTGAAATTTAAAAAAACAACAAATCTCTAATCAAATATTTAGAAATGTTAAAAGAATTGGAATCTTGGAATTTAGAACAGAATCGGTAATTGTATCGGAATCGGGGGGGGGGGGGGATTTTGGAATCGTCCCACCACTAGTGTCGGCATGTTGAATGGAGCTCTGGTTGGATAAACAGATGTGCACGCATCTCAATTGAAGGTTAGCGAGAAAAAAGGAAGATTTTAAATGACTGCAAACGATCAGACATTGAACGCAACGTAAATGATCGTTTCATGAAGAAAGTCACTTTGTGCCGCCATGGCCGACGTCCAACCCACATCTGATGCGGAAGAGACACGTTAAACGAAGGTTCACGTTTGTGAATGAGACGCCGTTACCATGTCACAACCAAACAAAGAGAGGATGGATGGACGATAATAAGATGACGCCCAAGATTATTTAACACCACTTTCTCAATCTTTTATTTTATGAACTAAATATTTTGATGACATTACGGAAGTGAATTTAAATCTACGTTTCGAGCAGTTTTTCACTCCAGCGCCGAGTCGTGATTTGCATGAGACCCGGTAGAAGAAAAGCAGCATTCTCTGTTCATGTTCTGCTCCGTAGAATGGCCTATGAGAGGAGGTAGTGATGATGCATCCCCTATCCAGGTTTAAAGTGACCTTGGACAAACATTCATATGGTTTATAGATGGACACGTCTTTTAACTTTTTTTACATGGCTTGTTGCACTTTATTTTTTTTGCAATAAATTTGATTTGAATTCTATGGCCGAAATAATAGTTTTTTTTTCTTTTTTTTTTTTTCAATAAATTTGATTTGAATTCTACGGCCGAAATAATAGTTTTTTTTTCTTTTTTTTTTTTTTTCAATAAATTTGATTTGAATTCTACAGCCGAAATAATAGTTTTTTTTTCTTTCTTTTTTTTTTTTTTTGCAATAAATTTGATTTGAATTCTATGGCCGAAATAATAGTTTTTTTTTCTTTTTTTTTTTGCAATAAATTTGATTTGAATTCTACGGCCGAAATAATAGTTTTTTTTTCTTTTTTTTTTTTTTTCAATAAATTTGATTTGAATTCTACAGCCGAAATAATAGTTTTTTTTTCTTTTTTTTTTTTTTTTTTCAATAAATTTGATTTGAATTCTACAGCCGAAATAATAGTTTTTTTTCTTTTCTTTTTTTTTTTTTTCAATAAATTTGATTTGAATTCTACGGCCGAAATAATAGTTTTTTTTCTTTTTTTTTTTTTTCAATACATTTGATTTGAATTCTACGGCCGAAATAATATTTTTTTTTTCAATAAATTTGATTTGAATTCTACAGCCGAAATAATAGTTTTTTTTTTTTTTTTTTCAATAAATTTGATTTGAATTCTACGGCCGAAATAATAGTTTTTTTTTTCTTTTTTTTTACCAATACATTTGATTTGAATTCTACGGCCGAAATAATAGTTTTTTCTTTCTTTTTAAAATTTTTTTGCTCTTAGACAATACCACAGGGCGAATCTATATCATGATGGAAGCACGCTTAGAAGCTTTGTTCAAGAACCCAAAAGACTACACAATCTTGGAAAAGTGAGTTGATTTTTTCCTCTCGTGTGTATGTGTGTGTCCACTACTTGTCTCAAATATATATCCTATTAAAAACTTGCTTCTCATACCAGGAGTAAAAAAATTAAGTCTCTCTCCCACTCTCTCTTTCTGCTGCTCTCTCAATACGACGGCTTATAGAGTAATGTTCCGGTGTCGAACGTATTGTCAGAGAGGCGTGGTGAAAATGGAGTTTGTATGGCGGTCACTTCGTCCTACTGTCTCTTTGTATTGGTAAGAAAATGTGGAAACTTATCAGGATTACATATTTTTGCTATGATACAATATTCAAAATTGTTTTTATCTCAATAATAATCTATCGCAATAGTAGAGCAAGTCTTAATAACAAAACAAATTTGAATTGAGCCTCAATAAACGCATGTGTAATAGATTTACAGATCCAAGCAGACCGACTTTACTTTATATATTAGATTATTATACACCCGCTGTCAAATAACGATGAGGAAAAAAATTAATGCTTCACCAGCGTTTGCACTAATATATAAAATCATAAAATTACGCCATTTATTTAATTTTTCATATATAAATTATCATTTCTGATGACCTAAATAAAACAAACACCTACCGTTGAATTTTTAGAGTGGAGGATTTCTTTCCAAATTTCAGCTGGGGGGGGGGGGATCTTATTTGCTATTTGTCTTCTGAATGCCTTTTTTTATTTTAATACGATAGGACTGAATTATCATAAGTAAAAAAAAAAAAAGTCATTTCTGATGACCTAAAAAAAATAACACCAACCTTGACTTTAATTTAAAAAAAAATTTTCTTCCTTTGATTAGAGGTGGGGATGGGTGAGTTGTTCTCAACATTTAAAAAAAAAAATGATGCCGGGTGTTAAAGGATGAAATTAAAAGAAAACAAGTATCGCTCATTTGAAAAACGGGGAAAAAACGTATAAATTGGTATAGTAAGCAGAGGAAAAAAAAAAAAGAAAATGCTTGATTATGGAAATAAATTTCCATTCTCCTTTTGTCGAGCAGACTTTTGTGTGACAGGATGGATATATATTTATGACGAGTGGAAAAAATTTCTTAGGTCGAAGCCAGAGCTTTTAAAAATCTCAGAAATCTGAATTGAGTGTTTCAGCTACCGACTGGCCAATGAGGGTGGTTGATCGGCAAAGTTGTCGTGCCAGTGGGTCGACCGTATTCCAACTGGTGTTCTTCGCCAACACCTCAATCTGCCATCCGTCCTATTGCAGCGACATTTTCGATGGTTTGGTCATGTAGCTCGGAGAGATAGTTAATTCGCGATGTAATCCTCCCTACCTCTTTGCCTGGATGATGCAAGCATATCTGTGGACAACAACTATCAAGGAGGACAATATTAACAGATACTTGTGGAACACATTACCAAGGGATTGCTTCTATGCAGACTACAACATGATTATCTTCAAATCCAGTGTCAACAAATACTTTTCATAAATTGGCCTCATAATTAATCAAATTTTGTTCTTTCCATTCATCATTTTCAATCCTCTCATAATATTCTTCATCATTCAACTGCTAAGAGGATGAACTAAGAAAATAAGCATCATTTTCAAGAGACAATTTGGGACGCTGAAATAATCAATCGAACAATGAAACAATGTTATGAAAAAAAAAATTAAATGGACTTGTTGATTAAAAATATTTTTAATAAGTTTTTGTTAGTACAAAATTAAAAATGCATTTCAATAATAATGGCAAGGTAGCCATAATTATCGAGAACGGAGAGGCCTATATTACCAAAGCAAAAAAAAATGATTCTCCCTTACAATTAAAAATGATCGAGACAAAAATATGCAGACTTAAATTGTCCGTCGTATTTAGTGAAATATGTTTTTAAAATATGTTGCTTATATATATATATATATATATATATATATATATATATATATTAAAACACATTCCATGATATTTCAGCCCAGGAAGTCTTTTTAATGGCGAATATTTTCCTCCTCACGTTTTACTGAGTCTTGCCTGCATCCACGAACGTACCTCTTATTGGACTTTTTACCCTTTGGATTCTATCCATCTTCGCCGCACTTGAAGTTGTGGTTTTTAGAATTTAACTTTGAATCCTCTCTCACCACCTCTGGCGCCTTTTAACGACCTACCTATCTACATTTCATTTTCTCCGCTGGACTTTTCGACACCAGATTTTTTTGCAATCGGACTTTTGCTTGCATTCGGGCAGAGTTTTGCCCTGTGTTTCTTTCCCTACAACTTTTATTTTACTTTTTCAAATTTTAAATCTTGGCCTTTGCCAACTTATCTATCCCAGCGACTTCCTCTAATGATAAGATTTTGATCTTTGAAAAGCCTGGCTTAAGGAAAAATTTAACTTGAATAAATTGCCTTTTTGCGGAATATACCTTGCTCTGAGCAATTGAATTGAAATTTGATTTGGCTTTTGCTTTTCTAATTCCTTTCCATTCTTCTTCATATATATATATATATATATATATATATATATATATATATGCATTTCAATAATAATGGCGAGGTAGCCATAATTACCGAGAACGGAGAGGCCTATATTACTAAAACAAAAAAAAAAGAAAAGATTCTTCCTTACTCCAGTAACACGGTTAAAATATTTTTAAAAAAAAATGAATGGAGAAGAAAAAGATGGTTGTGATATCGAGACGTCTTTCGGTCGACTCATTGTCAAGATAATACGTCGACTAAATATGGAGTATGAAAAGCGAATTAAAATCGTGGTAAATAAGAACCATAGATAGATTATCGAATGAGTGTAAAAGAAAAAAATTATATATGAAGGCGGTATTTCAACGTTCTAAACTGTGGGTGTACTCCTTCTGCTTGCACAGAGACGGTTTTTGCAAATTATAGTGACCGCTTAAAGAATCTTGAACGAGTCGTGTGCAAGACAGTAAAGGCCTCATCCGAATATCCTGCAGTGCATAATTGGCATTGCAATAAATGGTCACCGATGGCCGACTTATGAACTTGTAAACGCCCGGATGTCGTCCACTGGCTGTGCCTACGTATTGTATGTTTTTAATATAAATACGGGTACTTCTGTAGTTTAGATTAGCTAATTTAGTAATGTTAATAAAGGTACAAAAAAAAATAAGTAAATAAACTGTAACTTTTTTTTTTTTTAAATACGTGAATTATTTTAGGAAAAAAATTATATCACATATTGATCTCTGTACTTAATATTTAACAATTATCATTGAGGTGGGGGGGTTATCAATTTATTTTAGGGAGGGGGTTCTACTTTTTAGGCAATTACGTGTGCTTTTACGACCTTGAACTACTTGGATTTAGGGAAGTTTACCAATTTTTATTTTTTTGGAGGGGGGTCTACTTTTTTAGACAGTTATGTTATGTTTTACGACCTGGAACAACTACATATTTTTAAACGTCTCTTTTATCTTTAATGATTAAAGACACAATTTTCGATGTTAATTACTTTTAAAGGTTTCAAACTTATCATTTTTATATACAAAAATGATAATTACAATCAGGGAGCAATATGTGATATAATTTCTTTTTTTCGTCAATTAACAAGTTTATTTACTTTTTGTATTTGGCTAATTAACAAGTTTATTTAATTTTTGCATTTGGCTAATTAACAAGTTAATTTAATTTTTGTATTTGGCTAATTAACAAGTTAATTTAATTTTTGTATTTTGCTAATTGACAAGTTTATTTAATTTTTGTATTTTGCTAATTGACAAGTTTATTTAATTTTTGTATTTGGCTAATTAACAAGTTTATTTAATTTTTGCATTTGGCTAATTAACAAGTTAATTTAATTTTTGTATTTGGCTAATTAACAAGTTAATTTAATTTTTGTATTTAGCTAATTAACAAGTTTATTTAATTTTTGTATTTGGCTAATTAACAAGTTAATTTAATTTTTGTATTTGGCTAATTAACAAGTTAATTTAATTTTTGCATTTGGCTAATTGACAAGTTTATTTAATTTTTGTATTTTGCTAATTGACAAGTTTATTTAATTTTTGTATTTGGCTAATTAACAAGTTTATTTAATTTTTGTATTTGGCTAATTAACAAGTTTATTTAATTTTTGTATTTGGCTAATTAACAAGTTTATTTAATTTTTGCATTTGGCTAATTAACAAGTTTATTTAATTTTTGCATTTGGCTAATTAACAAGTTTATTTAATTTTTGTATTTGGTTAATTAACAAGTTTATTTAATTTTTGTATTTGGCTAAATTCTCTTTTCATTTTGTGTTTATTTTCTTAGTCAAACGTAGTTATCTCCCTTGCATTTGCAACACCGTGAGCATATGCACCTAATAATTACCATCTTGACAGCTCTGATGGATGGATGGATGTATACATCAGGATTAAACCCACTCATTATCTTCAGAAGTAAAAATCTTAAAAATAAAAATAAAATAAAAAATATTTTTTTATTTTTTTTTTTTTAGAATTTGACTTCTCAAATTGAATACATTTTTTTATTTTTAAGATTTTGATGTTTCTGAAATTGAATAATTTTTTCTTTCTTTTTTCCTTTAGATTCCAAGGTAAAACTTTGAAAGGAAAACAATATAAACCTTTGTTCAGGTATTTTGAACAGGTACGTTTAAAAAAAAAAAAAAGAAAAAAAAAAATTGTTTCAAATTACTTACAAAAAACACTTTATTATTTGGATTGTTCAGACTACAATTTTCATTTTGATTATTTTCACAACGTTTCGCCCGATGGAACCTCCAACCTTCTTCGATGCTACTTTTTAAATTTGCCGAACATTATGTCAAACTCGGGAACTTACACAGAATATCCAACTGAACCCTTTATTTAATCCGCGGGGATAAATTGTTTTCGTTCCATCAGCCATGATCTGGTGGAAGTGTTAATTATCTTCTCGTCATCTGTTTTACATGCTGGCATGTGTTAGACACATTTTAGAAATTGACTTGGTCAATTGGTTAGTCACCATACTTAGAGCCAGAGTTTTGGGGTTCAAACTTCATCCCAGGCATAATTTTTTTACTCTGATTTTCTTGCAAAATAAACTTAAACATTTCAAACTCTGGGTAGACCTGTTAGTTAGGTTTAAAATGGACTGGCACATCTATTTTGTATCCAGGGAGGTCACTTACCCGAGTTTCATACCGTTTGAAGATACGTCCTCAACAATCAGGTCAACAGAGTCTGGGTCACTTTTGAGTAGGTGATGACCTTTTTGTTTTTACTTAAAATCATCCCAGACAAGGGGTCATTTTGCCACTGAGACGTAAGAGGTTACTGTGAATTAAGAGCCAGATTTATAGGGAGGAATCCTAAGTGGGGAGTTGTGCAGCAAGATGTTTGTTCACATTACATTTAAGACTTCAACCGATTCATGACTGGGGTAGGGGAGTTAGATTAATTTTGTTTTATCAAAGAATGACTTCCTGTCTCCTTACCTCCATATACATACACACTCGGTGTCTTTCCTGTTTTTGACTTTTAGTTGAAACTGATTGAAGTTGTTTAGGAAAAAAGTTGTTCTTTGCACTGTCCTCTCTCTCCACACACATATGCGCAAAAGGGGGTCATGGCCTTCTAGGTTGGGAAATTTGTCTTGATTTCAGCTTTTTTTGTTATCAGCTCACCAGGCCTTTTAGCTAAGATCAAAGTGTAGTATCTGTTCCGATGGATATTGCACCCCATACTGGTGTTGTCTTGGCCTTCGGGTCTTGATTTACGCCAGTCAATGGGTCTGTCCTGTGCAGTTCTGGGAGGTCCACCTTCCCAAGCTTTGCCTCCCCTTTTTGGGGAGGAGTAAGTTTATTGCTTACTGCCTGAGGCGCCCCTACCGGGGAATGCCGATGGGGCTGCCCAGGCAATTTTTAAACCCCACTTTCCCGACCCGACTTTGGGTCACATCTTACTTGTGGGAGTAAGATAAAACTGGCCTTGTGCCTAACTCCTGGAGAGGAGTAAATCAATACTCATATCCCTGTGAGAGGGGAGGTAAATACCTTCAGGGGGAGTCACTGATACGTTCTCGTTTCAACTACAGTCGGCAAATGATAATAAATTTGTGAATTTCATGAATGTTTAAAAAAAAAATTCATTTTTTTTAAAATTCAGATGCGAGAGAAAACGGGTTGTTTCCAAGTGATGTGTGATAACTACGTCACATCAGAGAGCGGAACTGGAATTGTCCACCAGGCGCCATATTTTGGAGAAGTAAGTTTTTTTGTTTTTTTTTCTTTTCTTTTCAACTTTATTTGAAAGTTTTTTTTTTTTTTTTTTTTTTTTAAAGTTTTCCTAACTTTATTACTGCGTCCAAGGAGGTTATGTTTTCTGTCGAATTAGTTTGTCAACATGTCTGTGAGCAACCTTGCGTCCACATCACTTGACCAATCGTCACCAAACTTAATGAAAATATCGGCCCTTGTTTAACATAGAACTAATTTAATTTGGGGATATCTAAGTCATGGAAAGAATGAAAATCACATTTTTGGCAATAACGTTGGTTCTGCGCATTTTAGAGACTCACTACTTGGCCCCTATTGTAGCCAATGAAGTCCCGTGAGTAAAACAGTAACCACCATGCAAAACGTCGACCTAATCATATGAATAGTTTTTGAGTTATCAATATTTCCATGGCATAATTTTGGGAATACATTGTACAATATTAAAAATTAAAAGCGAGATAAGACTTTTGCCCATCCTTACATTGTCAGTTGGAAATATGCAGTCTCACGACTGATTTATGTTCTTGTCTTACATGTTTTTGTTTGCGGAAAAATTTTATCTAATTTATTAAATTTAATGCTGTAGCAAAAAAAAAAAGGGAAAATTCGAATGATTTCTCTTTTCTTAAAAATTAGTTCCTCATCAACCAATCACTAACAGCCGAATGACGATAAAAAAAAATTGCCAATGTGAACAACCGCAGCAATTTGTATTCGGTGTAATACGCTTGTGTGTGAAATCAACTTTGTAGTATTGGTCCTTTCTGGACGTCTTGTGCGTGGCATTGGCTCTTTTCGAACGTTGAGCATGTGGTACTGCCCCTATTCTGAGCGCTCAGCATTGGCCATTTTCGAACGTTGAGCATGTGGTACTGCCCCTATTCTGAGCGCTCGGCATTGGTCCTTTTCGAACGTTGAGCATGTGGTACTGCCCCTATTCTGAGCGCTCGGCATTGGTCCTTTTCGAACGTTGAGCATGTGGTACTGCCCCTATTCTGAGTGCTTGGCATTGGCCCTTTTTGAACGTTGAGCATGTGGTACTGCCTCTATTCTGAGTTTTTGGCATTGCCCCTTTTTGAACGTTGAGCATGTGGTACTGCTCCTTTTCTGGGCGCTCGCGTTGTCCTTTTCCAGATGTCGAAACATCGTCTTTGTTAGGTTTTCTCCCAGTTTACTTCTGATGAAAATTTTTTTTTTGTAATGATTTAAAATCCTTTTCTCTTTTCTCGCCAGGACGATTACCGAGTGTGTTTTGAAAATGGCCTCATTACAAAAGAAATGTCCAGTATCTGTCCAGTCGATTCGTGCGGAAGGTTTACCGAGGAAGTCAAAGATTTTCAAGGAATTTACGTAAAGGTAAGATTATATAAAAAAACAAAAAAGACATGGACGGAAGTGACCCCCTTCTTTGTTACGTTTCCAATGAATCTCTCTTCTTCCTTCACTTTTTTTCCTCCGATCTTATTTCGCCATTTTAGAGATCCCGCAGGCAGCATCCATGGTCATTTGTGCTTTCAAACTTGGGCGAATGTTGCTTCGTTCGACAACCATCTCTTCATCCCCCCCCCCCAAATTGCACCTGATTAATTTGTAGATTTTGCCCTATTAATAGAACCGATGGTTCACTTGTCGTGTGTGCATATGTTTCTCACATCTATGTGACTTAGACATTCTTTTTTATTTACAATTGATTTATGGAAATAAAAAATGTAATAGTATAAAACACTTCGACTTTTTAAATATCCGATTGAAAAAAAATAATTTGACAATGAAAAATAAAAACTAACCCTAACCCCACCCCAAAAAGTGAATGTGATCCAAAAATATTCGCGAAGCTTTTCGGCGTTCATTGCAGGAGAAGTACTTGGAGACTGATATCTTTTTTTTCTTTAAATATCTTTTTTTTCGTTAAATATCTTTTTTTTCTTTAAATATCTTTTTATTTTTAAATATCTCATTTTTTTTAAATATCTTTTTTTTTTTAATATCTTTTTTTTTTAATATCTTTTTTTTTTTAATATTTTTTTTTTAATATCTTTTTTTTTTAATATCTTTTTTTTTTTAATATCTTTTTTTTTAATATCTTTTTTTTTTTTATATCTTTTTTTTTTTTTTAATATCTTTCTTTTTTTTTTTTAATATCTTTCTTTTTTTTTTTTTAAATATCTTTTTTTTTTTTTAAATATCTTTTTTTTTTAAATATCTTTTTTTTTTTTAATATCTCATTTTTTTTTTTTAATATCTTTCTTTTTTTTTTTTAAATATCTTTTTTTTTTTAATATCTCATTTTTTTTTTTAATATCTTATTTTTTTAAAGTATTTCATTCATTTCTTTTTTTTAATATCTTTTTTTTTTTTAATATCTTTTTTTTTTTTTAAATATCTTTTTTTTTTTTTAATATCTTTTTTTTTTTTTAAATATCTTTTTTTTTTTAAATATCTTTTTTTTTTTAAATATCTTTTTTTTTTTAAATATCTTTTTTTTTTTAAATATTTTATTTTTTTAAAGTATTTCATTAATTTCTTTTTTTTAATATCTCATTCCTTACAAATTAGTATCTCATTTCATCAACAATACTAATTACCTATTTTTTAATATCTCATTCTGGGAGTGTTTATAGTATCTTAGATCCTAAAACCAAAAAACGAAAACTCCACTGAAAGTCATGGTTGACTGCTTTTGTTTTGTGTACATTTTATTTATTTCATTTAAAAAAATTTGTTTTTTTCGTCGTAGGATGCAGACAAGGAGATAATAAAATGGCTGAAATCTGAAGGACGTCTTGTGCACCAAGGAACCGTGTTGCATAGTTACCCGTTTTGCTGGAGGTTGGTAGGCTGTCTTTATTTCGTTGCATACCCCCTCGCTAGAGGGTGGGGGTGAGGGGTGGGAGCTTTGTATAATGATCGTCTCCTGAGACGAATCTTCCACAAGATGCTTTAGACCGTCTTCAGATATGCAAAAGTCAAGAGAACAAAGATGTGTTCACATCAGAGAAAGTCTTACAAATGAATAAGGAAAGATGATAGACAGGGAAAGAGGAAAAATGTCTGAAGTGAAATTGATGAAAGTTTTTATATTTTGACCTACAAGTCTAGGTCAAAAGATAAAATTCTCTTGACAATTTTTTTTTTTTTAATGGAAATCGCTCCAGACAAGGCATGAAGCCACTTGATGTTAGGAACTAAATAATGCTACTTCAAGGTCAAAAACTAGCCAACAATAAGTGTTCGATGGATAGATTCCAACGCAGAAAACAGCAATTCTTCCCATTTTGTCAGAAACATCGCTCATAGAATATGAGGACTACAGTACAAAATAAGGGAAGCGAGAGTTACGAGGCTGTCGAAAATAAACCCACGGTCCACTTTCTACTCTCCTATATTTAATTCTGTACTTTGACAGCACGAAATGGTGCATGATTTGGAAGTTGTCAGTTTCATGGGACGAATACATTGGCAAACGAGAAAAAGAAAATCAGACACTGCAAACTAGTCGAACAATGTCGGCGGATAATATATGGAAGATCCAGTATGACCTAATAGAAGTCAGTTGCAGAGGCTTTGCGAAAGAATCGTTGTGCACAAACTTTATATTATGTTTCGGAATTTTTGAGATGAGGGTTGATAAGTTGTAGAATTTGGTATATTCGGACTACTGTTCTCATCTTGGGTGTTTTTATCACAACGCTTCAGCCGAGGTAACCTCCGACTTTCTTCAGGTGAACCTTGTCGAACTCGGGAATCTTTCTGTCGAACTCGGGAATTTCGAACTGAACCCTTTATTAAATCCACGGGGGTAGCATGCTCTCATTCCATCTGCCATGACTGGGAAGAAGTCTTCAGTAATTCCCAATTCTTTGTATCGCTCGCATTTAGGATTGAACCTTCAACCTTTAGACTGGTGATACCAGATCAGGCTGCCCTGTGGCTCTCTGAGACGAAATTCACCTACATTGACGTTTTTTTTTTTTTTTTTTTTTTGTAAAACTTAATTATGTTCTACAAAACCCAAAACAAAAACAACAGCCCCTCTCCCTTTCTCCCTCCCCTTTTTTATTTTTATTTTTCCTACCCTACTCCCGGTCCTGGATATGACCTTAAACTACATCCGATGGTGAGATCCGGCTTACGGACTTTGGGGAATGTGGAGCCTCCTCTTAATTACCATTGCTCCCAGGTCCACCCTGACCCGGAGTGGTAGTACCTGTTAGGGTCCCAACTATGGGTTAAATAGAAACAGATATTAAAAGGGGAAAGAAACAAAAAAGAGAAGAAAACAAGACCAGATTCGGCATTAAATAACCCAAAAAGGGTTGATATGCCGTAAAACAAAACTACCAAACTACCAAATCAACCTTTAGATGACTGTCACTTAGGTTTAAGGCTTCCAAAATTCATACTAGAATTGTCCGCAATGACCCGTGAATATAGTACTAAGTACAATTCAGTTCTAAGTGACAGTCATCTGAAGGTTGAAGGTTCAATCCTCAGTGCGGGCGATACGAAGAATTGCGAATTACTGAAGACTTCTTCCCAGTAATGGCTGATGGAACGAGAGCATGCTACCCCCGTGGATTGAGTAAAGGGTTCCGTTCGAAATTCCGTCCAGATTCCCGAGTTCGACAAGGTTCACCTGAAGAAGGGCGGAAGTTACATCGGCCGAAACGTTGTGATAAAAACACCCAAGATGAGAACAGTAGTCCGAATATACCAAATTCTACAATTTAACTTTATGTTAGATGTTAGCATACGTGGATGACGAAGAGAAATGAATTACTTAATTTTACAGCCCCTTAACCCTTAAATGCTTTTTGTTTCAAATATAACTCAATCCCAAAACCAAGGAATATCCTAACCCTTAAATACTTTTTGTTTCA
Organism: Sepiola atlantica; assembly: GCA_963556195.1. Lineage (NCBI taxonomy): Eukaryota > Metazoa > Mollusca > Cephalopoda > Sepiida > Sepiolidae > Sepiola > Sepiola atlantica. The sequence goes on from OY744546.1 coordinate 3,922,799, forward strand.
AATATGACACATTCCAACAAAATGCCTATTTAATATAATATTCAATGAAAATGTGTCAAACTGCAACTTGTTTCACATCTGCAATGAGCCTGTTGGCAAGAGTGAGTAGGTATTAGTATGATGTTGCATCAGCACATCCGCTAAATAGATAATCCATATCTTATCGATGATAAATGTTTGTCAAACCAATATAAAAAATAAAGCATTTAAAGGTTAATACATTTTTTTATTCTTGAAGTCTTAAAAATCAATGTTTTTTTCCCCCCAAATAGTTTTTTGTCAATTTGTATATAAAAAATGTTTAAAAAAATAAAAATATATTTCACGTTTTCCCTTCAATCCAGATCCGATACCCCTTTGATCTACAAAGCTGTTCCAAGCATCTTCATCCGGGTGGCAGAAGTTGCCCCCAAACTTCTGGAATGCAACCAAGAATCCTACTGGTGCGTATTTATTAAATTTTGACAAAGTACCTTGTTACTCTAAACTGTGTATCATTACGTCAGAAATGACTGAGAGAAATGTTACGTTTTTCAAACAACTGAATCAAGCATGGAAAAAATAGCAGGAAGACTTGTTAATTGACAATCAATGGATTAAATGAAGGGGTCAGTTTGAAATTCTGTACCGGATCCCTTTTAAATAATAATAATAAACAAAAAACAAATTCTTCTTTATTGATATGTTTTTCTTTTAGGGTTCCTGATTTTGTCAAAGAGAAGAGATTTGCTAATTGGCTACGAGATGCCAGGGATTGGGCCGTGTCCCGGAATCGATACTGGGGAACTCCGATTCCATTATGGGTCAGTGACGATGGACAGGAGGTAAGGAAATATTTCTGGAATTTTCTTCCTTGTGTAAAAATGATCATTAAAAAAAATGAGATTAAAAAGTGAGTTCAGAAAATTAAAAGCAGCAAATTCAACGTTTCCTTTTTTTTTTTTTAATATCTTCTCAAAAATCCAAAGTCCACTCGTTTTCTTATAACATTATGAGGCAGAACATGGGTTTTGAACACGGATCGCCGGCAACTGTGTTTGAGGTCAAAATAAAAAGAACAAAGAATTATATTGGAAAGAAATGAACAAAACGAAAAACATTCCTTGTCCATGACGTAAGTAGGTAAAAAAACCACGGCCAGTAAAGAATGGTTTTGTCGAAGAAAGTGGGGAATTGGGTCAATTGTTGATCTCAGAGAGGGATCAGATGATGTAAGCAAAAGTTATTTAACATATGCACTGTTGATGACAAAAGGGCCTAACAAGTGGTATAGAAGAAAAGGGGGTCGATGTGTCGACTACTCAGGTCCAAGACTCATTTATCTATTTGTGAATGCATTTAACTGTGGAATAAAAACATCTGTTATAACCAAACGAAAAAAAAATCCGTTTCTTATTTCTTTTCTGTCATAACAAGGGAAGCAACTTTGCGACAAGAAACAAGAAAATAAATGAAGTTAATTTCCTTATATTTTATTTTTAGAATTACCCAGGGGGACAATAAAGACTGGACTCCTCATGTAATACTCCGAGAAGAGTGGACTTTAGATTTTGAAGAGGAGGAATAGCCTTGAAATATTAAATTATTGACGTTATATAGTAAATTGAAAATGATTACATTGTTACAATATTGTCTTCTCTTGTCTACTATTTTATTACTCACACGTTTTCTTCAACTTTGTATCGCATTGTGATAGCCTTCGATGTCCTAAAAAAATTTTTAAAACTTTAAATCAGATCATTTCTAATGTTTCCCATATTTTTGTACTTCTTCCGAGTCTGACAGCAAATGATTCAAAACTTCACATTTTATTAACGGAATTAATTTAAACTTTTGCTGTTGTCACAATAACCATCAGTTATCATCATCATATTTTGGTATTTACGGTGCTGCGCGTGTCAACACCAGGCAACGTCTCACGCCTGCTCTCCAAGCGATCTGATCCATAAGGTTGAAACGGTCCTAGGTATAGCCTTAAAAGACATCAAGTAGTGAAGCCTCAATTTGGGAGCTGTGGAGTTGCCCCTTAGTTGCCATTGCTCCCAGGTCCACTCTGGCCCGGAGTGGTAGTACCTGTAAGGGCCTCATCTATGGGTCAAATAGAACCTACTGGCGCTACCAAATCAGGCTGTCTGAAGTTATTGACTTCCTGACTCGAAATGCATCGAATATTGAAGTTTTATTGTTTTTTTTTTCTCTTTGCAAAACTCAATCATGTTCTGCAAAATCCAAAACAAAAAACAACAATTTCCCTCCCTCCCCTTTTCTTTCCCCACCCCCTTTCATTTAACCAAACCCCATGATTAAACATTTGAACATATAAAGAACTTGAAGCATAAAAACCTTCACCAAAATGACCAGATATAACATTAAATAACCCGAAAAGGGTTGATATGCCGTAAAACAAAACAACCAACCAAACCATAAGGTTGAAACAGTCAAGTCACTTTATACGCACTCAACCCAAGTTTTCCTTGATCTTCCACGCATCCTTGTGCCTGGGGTATCCGTGTGTGTTATTGAGTTGATGCAGGACGTGACACCCTGTTAATGGCCAAACCACCTGAAACGCCGAACACATCTGAAAATCCCACCAATACGAAAAAGCTCCTGATAGAGCACGTCAGAAGGGATTCACTCTTCTAGTTCACTGCTGCACGCCCACCTATTCATGGCACGGTCATTACGTTGAAGCCGTCGCAAATCAGAAGCGTTTGGGGTTGATGTCTGACTGCTATGCAAAATGGCGAAGCGAACACAGACCGAAAAGATCTTGCCCCGAGTTTTGAAAGAAATTATTTTTACAGTAAGAAATTGACTATTTAGTAAAAAAAATTTTTTTTAATTATAAGTTAAAAATGGATAAAAAAGTGTCATAAAAATAAAGTTCCCAGGCAACACCTGGTAGATACAGCTAGTTATATGAATAAAGAAATAATAAGTATCTTCAACAAAAAACTTGATACACGTTTGATTAAACAGAAGTGAAAGTTCCTGTTTGTTCCTTTTCTGATCCAATTTTTCGAATTGGTGGACCAATGATCTAATGTTGTGCTCCAGTGTAAATAAGAACTCGCCATATTTGCAAACGCATGAGTCGTCGTCAGAAAAACTTATAAACTTGCTTATAATTGTTGTTACGGTATAAATGTTAATCTTGATTTATGAAGTTTTTGCATGCAAATAGTTTCCAAAACATTCAATCTTTTAATTAAATGAGGATTTAGTGAAGAATTTTCAAGCCAATTTAAATGAATTTCTATTCAACAGTTTAAAGGCTTCCAAATTCATTTCTAATTTCGAAGGGTCACAAAGTAATTTTTTCTTTCTTTCCTTTTTATTTATTTATTTTTTTAACTGTTAAAAGATTAAAATGATATGCATTCTGATGGATTTTATTTTGTAATTATTTTTTCAAATTTTTTTTCGTACTTTACGCTTGCATTTTGGTTTCAATAAATAATTGATTAATATTAAAAATAAAAATGTAATTCACGTAGAGGCGAGAAACACACGAGAAGTTGTCACATAATTTTTTTTTATGAAGATAATTTAAATTTTAAAATTTTCTAAAAACAAAAGAAATTAAATTTCACGAAAGTGGAAATGTTACCCCATACATCTTCTCGTCCGTATGTCGTTCATTTCAGTTGTTTGTGACCCAACGGCACTGATAATGGCTTTTTTATTTTTTATTTTTTTACCAATTTAATTTCAAGGTAAAAGACGTATGAAAAAAAGTACAAAACCTTTTTCATTTTCAGGTTGTGTGTATTGGTAGCCGTGAACAGTTGGAAGAGCTGACGGGTGTTTATGTCGAGGATCTTCACAGGGAAAAGTAAGCGTGTGCCCCCCCCCCCCTTTTTTTTTTTTGACTGGCGGTCATTTTCTTTGTCAAATAAGACACGAAAATGATGAGAACTAATTGTTGTATCAGATTCTCTCCCTCCATTCCCCCTCTTTCTTTCTCCCTCTCTTACTCTTCACTCCCCATTTTCCTCCCTCCCTCTTCATTCCACTTTCTTCATCCTTCAACCCACCTCTTCCACTTTCTTCCTCCCCCCCCTTCCACTTTCTTCCTCCCCCCCTTCCACTTTCTTCCTCCCCCCTTCCACTTTCTTCCTCCCCCCTTCCACTTTCTTCCTCCCCCCCTTCCACTTTCTTCCTCCCCCCCTTCCACTTTCTCCTCCTTCCACTTTCTCCCCCTCCCACCCCCACTATTGTCCTCTCTCCCCCCACTTTCGTCCTCCTCCCCCCTTCCACTTTCTTTTATATAATAGAAGATTGATTCATTTGTGCTTTTCAATCAAAGGAAAACAATTCTCTTCTCCCTCTTTTATTACAAAACCCAAAAACTTAATTCATTCACTCTTCCTCCATTTTGATTTCTCTAATTTAAGCCATTATATACAAAAATAAAACATGAAACTTTATTTTTTATGCTTTATAAATTCTCATTTTAATCATTTTTTTATGTCTTTTTCTTTTAAACTTTCAGCATTGATCACCTGACAATTCCATCCACGCAGGGTAAAGGTGTCCTGCGACGCGTTCCCGAAGTGTTTGACTGCTGGTTTGAGAGTGGTTGCATGCCTTACGCCCAAGTGCATTACCCATTTGAAAACAAAGATGTCTTTCTTGACAATTTCCCGGCTGATTTCATTGCTGAAGGAATTGACCAGACGAGAGGATGGTAAGTTGCATACCAACATGTCGATAGACTTTAAGAAGTCGATAAAAAGATATCAGTTTATTTTCGTGTACCCTATGGAGAGAAAGTATTCTGCATAATTTGTTTATTTATATTTTTTTTTTTTTTGATTTCGGAATTTCTATTTGAGAAATAATTTTCTACTTTTTCTTTATAAAAAAAAGAAATAATTTAATTCTGAATTTTTTGATTAAATTTTATTTTGATTTATTTCAGGTTTTATACATTGCTCGTCTTGTCGACAATTTTATTTGGGAAACCACCGTTTAAAAACCTGATTGTCAATGGATTGGTTCTTGCTGAGTGAGTATTGCTCTTGTTACACACACACGTTTCCCTCTCTCTCTCTGTTTAGTCCTGACCAACCTGTATGCCTGCCTGTCTGGTCCTGCCCAGCCGGTGTGCCCCACCTGTCTGGTCCTGCCCAGCCGGTGTGCCCCACCTGTCTGGTCCTGCCCAGCCGGTGTGCCCCACCTGTCTGGTCCTGCCCAGCCGGTGTGCCCCACCTGTCTGGTCCTGCCCAGCCGGTGTGCCCCACCTGTCTGGTCCTGCCCAGCCGGTGTGCCCCACCTGTCTGGTCCTGCCCAGCCGGTGTGCCCCACCTGTCTGGTCCTGCCCAGCCTGTGTGCCCCGCCTGTCTGGTCCTGCCCAGCCGGTGTGCCCCGCCTGTCTGGTCCTGCCCAGCCGGTGTGCCCCGCCTGTCTGGTCCTGCCCAGCCGGTGTGCCCCGCCTGTCTGGTCCTGCCCAGCCGGTGTGCCCCGCCTGTCTGGTCCTGCCCAGCCGGTGTGCCCCGCCTGTCTGGTCCTGCCCAGCCGGTGTGCCCCGCCTGTCTGGTCCTGCCCAGCCGGTGTGCCCCGCCTGTCTGGTCCTGCCCAGCCGGTGTGCCCCGCCTGTCTGGTCCTGCCCAGCCGGTGTGCCCCGCCTGTCTGGTCCTGCCCAGCCGGTGTGCCCCGCCTGTCTGGTCCTGCCCAGCCGGTGTGCCCCGCCTGTCTGGTCCTGCCCAGCCGGTGTGCCCCGCCTGTCTGGTCCTGCCCAGCCGGTGTGCCCCGCCTGTCTGGTCCTGCCCAGCCGGTGTGCCCCGCCTGTCTGGTCCTGCCCAGCCGGTGTGCCCCGCCTGTCTGGTCCTGCCCAGCCGGTGTGCCCCGCCTGTCTGGTCCTGCCCAGCCGGTGTGCCCCGCCTGTCTGGTCCTGCCCAGCCGGTGTGCCCCGCCTGTCTGGTCCTGCCCAGCCGGTGTGCCCCGCCTGTCTGGTCCTGCCCAGCCGGTGTGCCCCGCCTGTCTGGTCCTGCCCAGCCGGTGTGCCCCGCCTGTCTGGTCCTGCCCAGCCGGTGTGCCCCGCCTGTCTGGTCCTGCCCAGCAGGTGTGCCCCGCCTGTCTGGTCCTACCCTGCCGGTGTGCCCCGCCTGTCTGTTCCTGCCCAGCCGGTTTGCCCCGCCTGTCTGGTCCTACCCTGCCGGTGTGCCCCGCCTGTCTGATCCTGCCCAGCCGGTTTGCCCCGCCTGTCTGGTCCTACCCTGCCGGTGTGCCCCGCCTGTCTGATCCTACCCTGCCTGTCTGGTCCTGCCCAGCCGGTTTGCCCCGCCTGTCTGGTCCTACCCTGCCGGTGTGCCCCGCCTGTCTGATCCTACCCTGCCTGTCTGGTCCTGCCCAGCCGGTGTGCCCCGCCTGTCTGATCCTACCCTGCCTGTCTGGTCCTTCCCAGCCGGTGTGCCCCGCCTGTCTGATCCTGCCCAGCCGGTTTGCCCCGCCTGTCTGGTCCTACCCTGCCGGTGTGCCCCGCCTGTCTGATCCTACCCTGCCTGTCTGATCCTGCCCAGCCGGTTTGCCCCGCCTGTCTGGTCCTACCCTGCCGATGTGCCCCGCCTGTCTGATCCTGCCCAGCCGGTTTGCCCCGCCTGTCTGGTCCTACCCTGCCTGTCTGGTCCTGCCCAGCCGGTGTGCCCCGCCTGTCTGGTCCTACCCTGCCTGTCTGGTCCTGCCCAGCCGGTGTGCCCCGCCTGTCTGGTCCTACCCTGCCTGTCTGGTCCTGCCCAGCCGGTGTGCCCCGCCTGTCTGATCCTACCCTGCCTGTCTGGTCCTGCCCAGCCGGTGTGCCCCGCCTGTCTGGTCCTACCCTGCCTGTCTGGTCCTGCCCAGCCGGTGTGCCCCGCCTGTCTGGTCCTACCCTGCCTGTCTGGTCCTGCCCAGCCGGTGTGCCCCGCCTGTCTGGTCCTACCCTGCCTGTCTGGTCCTGCCCAGCCGGTGTGCCCCGCCTGTCTGGTCCTACCCTGCCTGTCTGGTCCTGCCCAGCCGGTGTGCCCCGCCTGTCTGGTCCTACCCTGCCTGTCTGGTCCTGCCCAGCCGGTGTGCCCCGCCTGTCTGGTCCTGCCCAGCCGGTGTGCCCCGCCTGTCTGGTCCTACCCTGCCTGTCTGGTCCTGCCCAGCCGGTGTGCCCCGCCTGTCTGGTCCTACCCTGCCTGTCTGGTCCTGCCCAGCCGGTGTGCCCCGCCTGTCTGGTCCTACCCTGCCTGTCTGGTCCTGCCCAGCCGGTGTGCCCCGCCTGTCTGGTCCTGCCCAGCCGGTGTGCCCCGCCTGTCTGGTCCTGCCCAACTGATGCGCTCCACCTGTCTGGTCCTGTCTAACACGTCTTTATATAAAAACTTTTTTTTCTTCTCTTCCCTTTTCTAAAGAGATGGTTCAAAAATGAGTAAACGCAAGAAGAATTATCCGGATCCAATTGTCATCGTCAACGACTTCGGTGCTGATGCCCTTCGGTAAGATTCTACTACGCGTTTTCTTTTAAATATTACCATATTTATGTTTCGGAATTTTTGCGATGGAGTTTAATAATTCGGATTATTCGGACTACTATTCTTATCTTGGATGTTATTCTCACAGCGTTTCAGCCAATGTAACCTCCGACCTTCTTCAGGTGTATCTTTTCGAACTCTGGATTTTTTTTTTGTCTAACTTGTGAATCTGTACAGAATTTCAAACGGAACCCTTTATTTAATCCACGGGAGTAGCTTGGTGTCGTTTCATCAGTCATGACCGGGTAGAATTCTTAACTAATTTGTAGTTGTATTCTCCATATCGCCCGCACACAGGATTGAACCTTCAACCTCCAGAAGAATTACTTTATTTTTTTTTTTAATTAATTTTTTATTTTATTTTTTTTTTTAAATTTATTTATTTATTTATTTTTTTATTTATTTATTTTTTTTTTTTTTATTATTTTATTTATTTATTTACTTTTTATTTATTTATTTTTTTAATAGTATTTAGAAAGTTAAATTTAATCGTTATGGTATTGTTTTGTCATCACGCCCTGCATAATGATCTCTGTAAACCGGATCTTCACGCAGACCCAACCTGTAATTATGCGAAGTGGAGGCAAACATCCATTCCTGCAGAATTTGTCGTCGCTCGGAACTGATACAAAAAAAAAAGTTTTGTCAGCAAAAAAAAAATGTTTTTATGAATGTTTTTTATTACCTTCGCTTCTTCTTCAGAGTGAATGAATCGAACATGAAAATGTGTAGATGAGACGATTATTTAGTGATGTTATGTCGAAAATTGAAATTGGCAGGAAATAAAATTATTTTACCTCCACCCCACCCACACACGCATAAAAGGATTAATTACCCAAGTCTGTACCGTCTTTGCAATATCGTTATTAGTCATCACCTATCTTTTTTTTTTTTTAGCAGATTTTAAAAAAATAGATTTTTTTAATGATTCTTTTTTTTTAATTGTTCTTTTTTAATGTTTTTTTTTTTTATGGTTTTTAAATTTTTTTTAATGGTTCTGTTTCTTTAATGGTTCTGTTGTTTTGTTTAATGGTTCTGTTGTTTTGTTAAATGGTTCTGTTTTTGGTCCCCCGATTTATAAAATCGGGGGACCTATGTTTTGAGGCATTTCCGTCCGTCCGTCTGGATTTTTCTCCGCAACCATCCATTGAATTTCTCTGATATTTTGCATGAAGTTGTAACTTTGGTCAGGGTAGAAAGTGACATTCTCCGATTTTAGAAAAAAAATCTGGTTAGCCCCCCAGGGGGGTCAAAAGGCCCCAAAATGGCAAAAAATGAACCTTTTCTCCCATAACGTTTGATCCATCCATTCAATTTTTCTGAAACTTGACCAAAATGAAGAGGCAATTGTTCTGAATATAAAATGAGCATCCTTGACCTCAGAAACATTCTGGTTCGCGCCCCCAGGGGGTCAAAATGCCCCAAATTTATTACATTTTACACTCGCCACACCGAGTCACATATAGAGGGGGACCACGCACGCACGGCTTGTTTTTTTTAACTGTTTCTGTTTGTTTTTTTTTAACTGGTTCTGTTTTTTTTTTTAAATGGTTCAGTTTTTTTAAAAAATGGTTCTGTTTTTTTTTTTTTTTTAAATGGTTCTGGTTTTTTTTAATGGTTGTGTGTTTTTTTAATGGTTCTGTGTTTTTTTTAATGGTTCTGTTTATTTAAAGGTTTCTCATTTTTAAGGGTTCTGTTAATAAGGATTCTGTCTTTTAATTTTTAATCATTCTGTTAATAGATTGTTTAATGGTTTAACTTTTTTAATAGATTTTTAAAAGCTAATTATTTACTCTAATCCTTTGTCAATGTTGATTCCTCTCATTCCAGATTGTACTTGATCAACTCACCTGTTGTACGTGCTGAAACGCTCAAGTTCAAGAGAGAAGGTGTGCGTGAAATTCTAAAAGATGTATTCCTGCCATGGTACAATGCGTACCGTTTCCTCATGCAAAATGTGGAACGCTTAGAACGCGTAAGAACTTTTTATTTTTTTTGCTTGAAAAGGAAAACAAATTTCCAAATTCTGCAAATGTTCACATTGTTTGGTCCGTTATTGCAATTTCTCCAAATGAATGGAAAGTAACTTTTTGGGGAGATTTGCTAATCTCATGCAATCCAAAGTCTAGCTCGATTTTTTTTTTTTTTTTTTTTTTTTTTTTTTTTTTTTATCGAAACCATAAATATCAATAAATATTTGGTTTGTGAATTCTTTGAAATGAGGATCGATAATCTTTAGTGAGATTATTCAGACTTTTATTCCCATCGTAACCCTAACCCTAACCTGTTTGCATCTTTTTAAATGTGTAAACCTTTGTCACAGCTTGATGATTTAACATTTTTTTGTGCTCTAGTGAAAGTTTAACCCCCCCCCCCCCCTGAATCTTGTCCACGGAATAACCAGACACAAATGACGCCAACTGTCTGGCTTCCAACGCTCTCCCTCTCATCAGATCACAATCTCACTAGTTTTTATCACACTTTCTCCGCTGCCAAATGAAAAAGGTGACTAATTTCGATAGTCACATGACTTTGAAAATTGCTTTTGAAATCTGAGATTTTAAGGTTTACCTCTGCATGCAGTCGCGCTCTGTTTGCAAGTAGGAATACGCCGGCCGTGGCCCGCATATCCCACAGCCTCTTGGCATCATCACCACACTCTGACACATCAAATCTTTTTAGATTTCATCTTTAAAAATTCTATTTAAAAAAAAAAAAATTTTATTTAATTTTTTTTTTTATTTAATTTTTTTTATTTATTTTTTTTTTATTTAATTTTTTTAAAATTTTTTTTATCTAATTTTTTTTTATTTAATTTTTTTTTTTTTTTTAATTTTTTTTTTGTAATTTTTTTTTTCTAGGGAGAAGGTATTTAAAAAAAATTTTTTTATTAATTTATTTATTTTTAAAATTTGATTTTCTAGGAAGAAGGTATAAAGTTCTTATACGACCAAGACGTGGTGAAACCTTCGACAAATTATATGGATAGCTGGATCTTGTCTTTCACGCAGTCCCTCGTCAAGTTTGTCAGGGAAGAGATGGCGGGTAAGTCTTGTTCCTAAAACTCTTCCTTATTAGACAATCAGAAAATTATTTATTTATATTTTTTTTTTCCAAATATTTCACACACCTCAATAGGAGACTTAGAAGATAATTAATCTTTATTTCTATTTCCCTTTTTGATAAGGTCGGGCATAGAGTGAATTTATTCGTACCAAATATGGTTGGATTGCAGAAAGGATTGTGTATTTTATTACTGATTCTATGGGTGGCATTTGAGGGAAGAGATCACTATGCACATGGCTGCACACACTTATGTGCGACTGTTGCAGAGTCGATAAGTGTAAGGATTCCAAAAATTCTGATTCTGACTCTTAGAATTTTCAAATGTCAGACTCTAATTCCTTATTTTAAAGTTTTTCGATATTCACACTGTCTGTTGATTCTTCCGAGATTAAAAAAATCAGGTGCAATCTTAGTATAAGCTCCCTGCAGATAATTATTTTCATGTAAAAGCATTATTTTGTACTTACTCAGTCATAGTTTCTCTCTCACGGCACGAAAAAAAATTTAAAAATATCAAGCAGAACTTTAATTAGAACGATTTTTCCATTTCGATGTACAACCTGTATTCGCTGACATTTTGCGTGTGAGCCGACATTTTGGGTGTCAGCGACACTTATCTGCCCTTAGTTAGCTATTCCATCAATCGGTCACTCCCAAAATGTCAGCGAGTCGACGTTTCATATCGCCCTTATGGAAATGGAAAAATCGTTCTAATTAAAGTTCTGCTTGATATTTTTAAATTTTTTTTCGTGCCGTGAGAGAGAAACTATGACTGAGTAAGTACAAAATAATGCTTTTACATGAAAATAATTTTCTGCATGGAGCTTATACTAAAATTGCACCAAAAAATCTGGTGCTTGTTCGTAATTGTCCATAACCCGTTTTTCCCAACTTTTTTACTGACCAATTTTGTTTTCTTTTTTTCTGTATACAATTACCTATCAGGTCGCGAGAGAATTCCATGTTTTTTTTTTGTTTTTCTAAAATTAATTTCAAATATTTTAGATTTTAGAAGGGGGATCAGTTTCCTATGTAAACTGATCCCTCACTCTTTGACCATTACAGATTTTTTTCCAAACAATCTCTAGCGGCATGATAGGTAAATTGTACACAGAAAAAAATTTCACAATTTAATCCGTAAAAAAGGTGAAAAAAAAAAGTAAATAAACAACGTGGTCAGTTTACATTAAATTTATATAGGAAACTGATCCCCCCTCCTAAAATTTTAAATATTTTAAATATTTTTCCAAAAAACACGGAATTCTCTAGCGACCTGATGGGTAATTGTACACCGAAAAAATAATAAAATTTGATCAGTAAAAAAGTTGGGAAAAACGGATTGTGGACAATTACGAACAAGCGTAAAAAATCTGACTCCGCCTCCTAGCGGTTTTATGACTCTAATTCCGTTCCAAACCTCTGACACCGTAACCCTGTCTGTAAAACTGTTCAACAATCTTAAAAAAAAAAATAATGTTACGTATGAATTTGTTTTTTTGACTTGATATTATCAGTTATTGTTACGAGGTGCTAAATTGTTTTTTAATAATTTTTTTTTAAAGAAGTCCTTTAATGCAGGCCAAAATTTTCTGTATTTTATGTATTTTGATTGAACTATTATTTTTTTATTCAATTCTTATTAATTTTTTTTTTTTTTTTTTTAAATTTCTAAATCCCTAAATCTTCAATTAAGGTTCTAAATAATTTCTTGTTCATTTCTCTTGTAGCTTATCATTTGTACACTGTGATTCCACGTCTTGTTAAGTTTGTTGACCAACTTACCAACTGGTATGTCCGCATGAACAGAAAAAGATTAAAGGTAAGAAAATGTCTCGTTGTTAACTGTTTTTTCTTTTCTTTTTTCTTTTTTTCTTTTCTTTTTTTCTTTTTCTTTTCTTTTTTTCTTTTTTCTTTTCTTTTTTTTCTTCCTTTTCTCTTTTTCTTTTCTTTTTTCTTTTCTTTTTTCTTTTTTTTGTTTTATTTTTTTCTTTTCTTTTGTTTCTTTTTTTTCTTTTTCTTTTCTTTTTTTTTCTTCCTTTTCTCTTTTTTCTTTTTTTCCTTTTTTTTCCGTTTCTTTTTTTTCCTTTTCTTTTTTTTCCTTTTTCCCTCTTTTTTCCTTTTCTTTTTTTTCCTTTTCTTTTTTCCATTTCTTTTTTTTCCATTTCTTTTTTTTCCATTTCTTTTTTTTCCTTTTCTTTTTTTTCCATTTCTTTTTTTTCCATTTCTTTTTTTCCATTTCTTTTTTTTCCATTTCTTTTTTTTCCGTTTCTTTTTTTTCCGTTTCTTTTTTTTCCGTTTCTTTTTTTTCCTTTTCTTTTTTTTCCTTTTCTTTTTTTTCCTTTTCTTTTTTTTCCGTTTCTTTTTTTTCCTTTTCTTTTTTTTTCTTTTCTTTTCTTTTTCCTTTTCTTTGATTATTACTGATACTTAGGTACAATTATTGATCATCTTGTGGTACTTGTCCCGGAAAAAGATAGAGCGCCTCCCTTGATTTCCATGTCTGCAGCTAGTCAATTACTTAGAAAGGGACCCACCCGTGTGGATGATGCCCCTTTAAAGTCAGCATTTTATTTCAACGCAGACATTTTATTTTTGTTGTTAATCTTTGATTAAAATAATTCTTCAGTTGTTGTTTTTTTTGGGGGGGGGGGGTTATATGCCATTAAAAAACAATGTCTTTTTCTTTCAATGATTTTGTTTTTCGTACGCGTTTCGTTATGAATCAATTAATACATTTTCGTTTCGTCCATCTAATCTTTTTTTTCTCTTTTCAGGGTGATGGGGGTGTCCAAGACTGCACGTGCGCGCTGGAGACGTTGTTTAGTGTCCTGTTTACAATGACTAAAGTCATGGTAAGTAAACCATGCAGCCAGCAGACGTGTATAAATGTTGATGCTAGCATTTAAATGATTGCTTAAAAAAAAAATATTTCGCTTTTTATGATCAACACATTTAAATAACCAGAAAATATACAGAGTAAATATTCTTGCCGATAGAATGCAGGAACTTTTTTTTTTCTGACTCCCGTCACTTGTCCAAAACTCCTTGTTCTTGGAGACATTTGATATTGGCAAAGATATTATTATTCTTGGAGACATTTGATATTATCAAAGAGCACCAGATCCATATATGAATCTTGAAAATATCAAAAATTAAAATTTCATTAAAATTCTGACCATGATCTAACTTTTCAAAGTTAATGGTCATAGTTGTATCAGATGCGGGACTTTATTTCGCATATTCGGTCAGTTCAGCGACTAGCCTGACGCTCAGTTCTAGTCGGTCTCCGTTGCAGGCTAGTTTGCGATAACCAGAAACTTGTAGCTTTTAGTCCATTTGTCTAAGTTTGAATCCGCTAAAAGCTGATTGATTCTTGGTTTACTGTCAGTCTCGTTTACGGTTCCATGGCAGTAGTACTCTGATCCAGTTTTATTTACAGCAGGTGGCGGAAGGGGGGGGGGATAAAAAGCCGTGTTTGGTCCAAAAAATCATGTGTTAAAGTTAAAGAGGAGTGATATTTAGTCACCGAATTCAGTTGCCAACCTAGCAGACAGGTGACCATGTGATCCACCAGGTTAAGGAAACGACAACGAAAGCTTCTACAATTGTTTGTAGAACTGATAAATTGATATTTTAAATATCCGTTATTATTTGTATCGGGAGTTGGGAAGTTCGAGTTTGGAGTCTGCATATATTTTTTCTTGTTTTGTTTTAGTCCGTTTTTAAAAAACTTAAACCTGAGTCGGGAGTTGTATTTTGAAATTTTTTATTTTATTTTTTTCCAGCCAATGCCACTATCTTCGAAGTGTTTGGCTGCTAATTATTTTACGTAATTCGCCTGAAAATAAATTTTTTTTTTTTTTTAAAAACTTTTAGGCTTCCTTTATTCCTTTCCTCACCGAACACATGTACCAGAACTTGCGCCATCTGGTGGCAGTTAAGAAAGACTCCAAAGACGACACGAGAAGCGTTCATTTCCTTTCATTTCCAAAAGTACAGTAAGTCCTACTTTCTTTTTTCCGAAAGTGACGGAGATCAGACATTTTTAAATTACGTTTGTAAAATTTAATTTTAATGCTGCCTCAAAGTTTGTTTAATTTTATTTACAGGATCACCTAAAAAAAAACCCAAAAAAACCTCATAAAATACTATACATATATATATATATATATATATGTATATATATATATATATTAGCTCTTCAGCCATCGTGTCAACTTAATCAACATATAAAAAAAATATATATATATATATATATATATTTTATTGGCCCCTTGATTTATAAAATCGGGGGACTTATGTTTTGAGGCATGTCCGTCCGTACGTCCGGATTTTTCTCCGCGACCATCCATTGAATTTCTGAAATTTTGCATGAAGTTGTAACTTTGGTCAGGTTAGAAAGTGACATTCTCCGATTTTTGAAAAAAAAATCTGGTCCCCCCCCCCCCTCCGGGGGGGTCAAAAGGCCCCGAAATGGCAAAAAATGACATATTTTGCCCCATAACTTTTCATCCATCCATTCAATTTCTCTGAAACTTGGCCAAAATGTGGAGGCAATTATTCCTTATAGAAAATAAGTATCGCTGACCTTGGAAAAAATCTGGTTCGCGTCCCCAGGGGGTCAAAAGCCCCCTAAAATGGCAAAAAATAACCCTTTTCTCCCATAATGTTTGATCCATACATTCAATTTTTCTGAAACTTGGCCAAAATGTAGAGGCAATTGTTCTGGATATAAAATGAGCATCCTTGACCTCAGGAAAATTCTGGTTCGCGCCCCCAGGGTGTCAAAGGGGGGTCAAAAATCAACTCACATACAGAGGTGGACCACGCACGCGCGGCTTGTTTGAATTGGACATTATTCTCATGTTGCAGTTGATGTAGCCGCCAACCTTTTTCAGATGCGTCTTGTCGGACTCTGGAATCTGTACAGAATTTCGAATTGAGACGCGCTTCATAGCAGGTTATGAAAATATATCGTTTTTAGTCCAACCGGTCAATCATCAGAGAATAATAACATTTCAAATTGAACACCACTTATTACCATTGATTATTGATTTTCGTAAAGTAATTGATTATTTTTCTTTCAGAGAAAATCTCATCAAAACAGATGTTGAAAAAGCTGTTCTCCGAATGCAGTCGGTTATTGAACTTGGTCGAGTTGTTCGAGACCGTAAAACCTTACCTCTGAAGGTAAGACGACAATGACTTCTATCGTCTATTTTTTTTTTTTAAAGTTTCTTTTGAAAGATTTGACTGTTTATATAAGATTAATTTCAACAGCTAACACATTGAATCTTTGTGATATGATTTATAGCACATTAGAAATCAAATCCAGCTAAATGTTTCTTTTAATAGTAAATCAATAAAAACAAAATCCCTCAGATTTGGACCATGTAAAGAAAGAAACAAACACAATTTTATAATGGAAAAATTTCATTACTAAAGTTTTAAACTTGGATTTTTTTTTTGAAAGACAACTTAAAACCCTCTATTAATTCCACCATATTGACGAGTGGCCCTTTTTCTTTAAGATGGGACTATTTTTATACGCGTAGACACAATATCGTGCGCATTAAGTTAAAAACAATCAAAATTAAAAATAAATCACCTGTCACTGAAAATAGTAATTTAACTTGAAGTAATCTGAAAAAAAAAGCTAGTTTGTGATACCTTCTATTATGCTGAATATTTATTTAATAAATAATATATATAATATATAAAAAAAAAAACTTTTAATGACACAAAGAATTATATATTTATAAAGAGAAAAGTTTAAATTCGGTTTACATCCAAATTTTATCAAAATAATCTCTTAAAAATAAGTTATCACAAGTCGAAATTGAAGGAAATATTTAGCCATTTTCACACATTAAACTGGCTGATTTGTAATATCTAGTATTATGCTAAATATTTGTATGTTTTAGAAGTAATTAGTCGTATCGCGATAGAGCTTTGAAAAAGACGTCCGAATCTTTTCAGCTCTCCTGCCAAAGAGAAAAAAAAAATTGCTATCTTCTTGGCTGCTTTTCATTTTCGAACTTCCTGTCCGTAACGTCATATTGCTCTAGCCTTTTGTGGAAAATTTCATTTTTAACACAACCCCAACCAAATATTGTTACAAATAGAATATTTTTGCCCTAGAAAAAAAAAAAAAAAAAATCACTTTTCTTATAATTATGTAGTGTGTCAGCTCTGACAGATTTGCATGACTTTCGTCACCCCTGAACTACTATGTGTTGAACATCATAAATAGAGTAGGCAGTCTCGTAACTCTCACTTCCCTTATTTTGTCCTTTAGTCCTCACATTCCATGTGCAATGTTTCTGACAAAGGGGGAAATAATTGCTGTTTTCTGGGTCGGAATCTATTCATCTAACACTTATTGTTGGCTAGTTTTTGACCTTGAAGCAGTATTTTTAATTTTTTTAGCTCCTTACATCAAGTGGCTTCATGCCTTGTCTGGAGCGATTTTAATAAAAAATATTTTGTTTTGAATTGTTCATCTAATTATTTTGTTTTTGACTTTCTTTTTCAGTATCCGCTAAAAGAAATCGTTGCCATCCACAAAGATCCTGAAGCCTTAAATGATGTCAAGTCATTGGAACCCTATATTTTGGAGGTTTGCATGAGATTTCTTTGAACATCTTCTCTCGTAGAAATGAAGGGATTTTAGAATTGGTAACTTTTAAGTGTTTACTTCAATATATGTGGCACGGGTTAGGGTTAGAGAAAGTTAGGGTTAGGGTTAACCTGGTAACCCTAACCCGACTAATGATATAACTAGTAATGTATATGATGATGATGATGGCTGACGTTGTTACGAAAGTGGGTTACCGAACGTATCAAGGAAGTGACGTTACGAACAGGAAGTGACAAGTGATACATGGCAGAAAGAATAAGACGAGATACTCTGTCATCATCATCATCATCATCATATAACTAGTAATGTATATGATGATGATGATGGCTGACGTTGTTACGAAAGTGGGTTACCGAACGTGTCAAGGAAGTGACGTTACGAACAGGAAGTGACAAGTGATACATGGCAGAAAGAATAAGACGAGATACTCTGTCATCATCATCATCATCATCATATAACTAGTAATGTATATGATGATGATGATGGCTGACGTTGTTACGAAAGTGGGTTACCGAACGTGTCAAGGAAGTGACGTTACGAACAGGAAGTGACAAGTGATACATGGCAGAAAGAATAAGACGAGATACTCTGTCATCATCATCATCATCATCATCATATAACTAGTAATGTATATGATGATGATGATGATGGCTGACATCACGAAAGTGGGTTAACGAACGTGTCAAGGACGTGATATTGCGAACAGGAAGTGACAGAAAGAAAAAGACGAGATACTGTCATCATCATCATCAGTATCAGTATAACGTCTGTTTTAAATGCTGACATGTGTTGAATGGTTTTTAGAAATTGACTTCTAAACTAACCTATCTCTGACCAGGTCTTTATTTATCCCTCTTTCTCTTAAGTCCATCCTTATCACTTCCTCCCATATTTTCCTTGGCCTTTCCCTCTGTGCTGACCCTGCTACCTCAACTGTTCTACATTTACTAATCCAAGCGCTCTCATCCATTCCTTCAACATGACCATACCAATAGAGTCTTCTGTTCTGCACACATCTTCCAATACTGTTCCAATTAAATCTTCCTCTGAGGTCATCAGATCTACGCCTGTCTTTAAGACTCGCATTACTCATCCATAGTGTCATTCTCGTATCATTTCTCTCCGTGCAACACAATAAAACCTCCAAAATGATTAAAGCCCAAAACAGTAATGGATGTCGTTTTTATTACACACTGACAACATTGACAAGAAAGAGAAAGATGACATCTACATTCGCTGCTACTATTTTGCATATTCTGTTCTACTGCTACACGTCATGGGCGCCGACCATTTATTTACGGGTCGAAGATTCGTTCACCATGCTACATATGTTCGAGGTATGTCTGAAAAGTAGCAGGACTTGTGTGTCACGGACAATTTATTTAAATTCGAACAAAAATGTTGTTTTCTCTTTAAATTATCTCCCCCTCTTTGAATCTAATAAACTTTCCCAGCGTTCAAACACTTCTATTCGCAACCAGAAGGGTTCTTCTCTTGAGATTCCCCCCTCAGCAGTGTCGTTTTACCCCCCCCCCCCCTTCAAACTTTGTCTCTTTTTTTTTTTTTTTTTTTTTTTTTGTTGAGGGGAAGAGGGTGTCACATGTAGCAAAATTAGGTGAACAGGGAGGTTGTTCCAATATGGGGATCTTATTTTTATTTGATTCTTTCTCAGAGCTCATAGCTGAATTGACCTGAAAAAATGAGGTCTCAACAAACGAATGTAAAAAAAAAAAAAAATCCGCTGGTTGCCGAAATATAAGGAAGCATTTCTATTCTCTCCAGATATGTCAGATGACGGCACAATCTGCAGATCCCTCTTTAACCCATAGCTCACACAGCACACTCCGTCCTTATACTTTTCGTATTGACCTTGTATGACTTTTCCGACCCAATGCTCTCTTAAAAAAACTTAGAAACAGAATGAATTTTTAAATTTATTTATTTTTATTTTTTTAAAAATATTACACCCCAAACAAGGCAGGCCGCTACTGTAGACGTAAAGGGTTACTGAGAATTAGGGTGTAGGTTTAGGGTGTCATCCTAAGTTGGGAGCTGTGCAGCGAGATCTCTGTTTACATTAGTTTTAAACCTCTGCATGTCGGTACGGTCGGGGGAGCAGGAAGGGAGTTCAAGAGGCCGGCGGCACGAGGAAAGAAGCTATTGGAGTAGAAGGCTCTCCGGCATCTGGGGACCTCCCTTATTTATTTGAAATATTCACGCATGAAAATGGATATTTTTCAGTTAGGATTTAATGATCCGATTGGCTGAGACATTTGAGTAAATTCTCGAAAGTGTTGCGAACAAAAAATAATCTAAATTATTTTGATAAAAATGTACTAAAATTATATTTTTCTAATTTTGCTAAACCATTCTAATAAAATCTATTTTTTTTATTTTTGCTAAATTATTTTGATAAAATTCTATTTTTTTTATTTTTGTTAAATTATTTTGATAAAATTCTATTTTTTTAATTTTTGCTAAATTATTTTGATAAAATTCTATTTTTTTATTTTAAATTATTTTGATAATTCTATTTTTTTATTTTTGCTAAATTATTTTGATAAAATTCTAATAAATTTTTTTTTTCTTTTTTTTCATCCCTCATCTCCAGGAACTGAATGTGAGACAGCTGACCATCACGAGTAACAAAGAAAAATACGGGGTGCATTTGTCGGCTGAGCCTGACCACAGGAGTTTAGGCACAAAATATAAAAAAGAATACAAAGATTTGATCACTGCGATAAAATCCCTGACAGATGAGCAATTGGTGCGTTACCAAGAGACTGGAACGGTCCAAGTCCTTGGAAATACCTTAACGGAAGGAGAGCTACATCTGATGTATAAATTTGATTCGAAAACTTCTGGTTCAAGCAGTTCATATGAAGCCCATTCAGATGATCAGGTGAGACCGAGATGGAGGCGACAGTTTATTTTTTTTAGGGTTAGGGGTAAAACAGGAGATCTACACCCTATGCTAATCCCGTAACCCCAAGGAGATTCTACTTATATATATATATATATATATATAATAATGGTAATAATCCAGGTAAAAAATATCCACAGGGTGGTAATCCAGAGAATTTTAACCGGTTTTATAAAAAGTGCTCAATATCAAAATAGAGCTTTATATATGATAATTTTATTTACATAGACATGTACAAAATCTGCGACACTGGCATGTCGATGTTATCGATCAATAGTTACTATAAACTGAGATCTCATCAGGCAGAGTTAGAATCCGATCTTAACCTCAGATCATATTTGGAGAGAATGAAATGGAGGGATAGAGAAAGAGAAGAAGAAAAGAAATTTAACATTTCAAAAATTGAGGCCGTTAAAAAATAAAAAATTAAAAATCTAAAAAAAATCTAAAAATTCTAAAAAACAAAAAATCTAAAATCTGAAACAAACAGGGCAAATAAATAAATAAATAAAAATAAAAATATAAGGAGAGGCATATAATGAAGGGAGGGGTGATGGGAAGGTAGACACATAAAGGAAAAGAAAGAGAACGTCTGTTGATTCAGATCGAGAGAAAAGAGATAGGAAATATAAAAATATAAAAAAATATATATAATCTATATAAATATTTTAAAATATTGAAGTGTTTTTTCTACCTTCAGACGGCGTTGCTTTGCGTTTTCTACCCTCATCAGTGCAGGACTGGCAGTGTCAAGCGGTCGCATGGGCTCTAACGCAGTTCGTAGATTCAGCTTAGAATCACGAGCCTAACACCCAGACCGACACGGTCGCAAGAAATCACTACAGACAATAATTGAAATTAATGTACACTTACCCGAAAGGCGGGGGGCAAGCGTCATGTTGTCGATAGTGTTCAACGCTCGAGCAGAACTTTACTTAATCGTAGAATTACAAAAATCTTGTAATTTCAAACAGAGTTCTACTATTAAGACTATTAAATCTTAAAGGGGCATTAACTATAAATATTTGAAAATATTAAAGTGGTTTTTATACCTACAGACGACGTCGTTTCAAGTTTTCTACCCTCATCAGTGCAGGAGTGGCGGTTGCGAGCAGTCGTATGGGCTTGAACGCAGTTTGTAGATTCAGCCTAGAATTACGAGTCGAGAATTGTTGACACATACACATATATATATATATATATTCCATGATAAATGCCAGTATACTGAAATCATATGCCCTTAATAGGGTTAAGATGAAAATTCATATACACTAAATGTACAAAAGCAAGGAAATTCCCAAATTTTTACACTTTTATTGTCATTAAGGGTATGCGAGCAAAACAGGGCTATGCATTTTACTGGTAGGAATTTTTCTTCAGTGCACATCACACACTTCATCCACTCATGCATAGATATTTATACTGTAGTGATGTGATAATGAAATGGTTTGGTTGATATGTAGTCATACCCTTAATGACAATAAAAGTGTAAAAATTTGGGAATTTCCTTGCTTTTGTACATTTAGTGTATATGAATTTTCATCTTAACCCTATGAAGGGCATATGATTTCAGTATACTGGCATTTATCATGGAATGTCACTACTTTTGTAAAGGCTATGCCTCAAGACAATGGTAATTTTTAAGTTATTTTTTTAATTTTCTAGAAAACTAAGGTATATGGTAAACTGAAATTAAAATGCCATCAACTAGACCCTAGAACCTCTATCTCTGCCAAAAGTCAGCTGAATCCATCAAATAGTTGATGAGATACAGGGTGACACATATGTACGTACGTACACATGGATAACACAAAATCACTCCTGACCTTTCTGGATCTCTGGGTTGCCTTGACTAATAATGCTGAAATTCTACACACTTATAGAACCTATCAAATGAAAATTTTGTGCAAAGTTTTAACTAATTTGGTTTATTGGTTTTTGAGTTATGACCGATCAAAGAAATGAGATTTCTAGCATAGGTCGTTTTTGAAGTCTATTAAGGGATAGAGCGCTGTCGCGCCTCCCTTAATATATATATAATTTCCATTATATTACTTGCGTCAGCATCGTCTGATGGAAGCTCCGTACAGTATGATATTTTGGAAACACTTCCATTCATCAGATGTATGTTCAAACGCTCATATGAAGACTATTCCGCAGAAAATTAAATGGATTTAAAATCTAATTAAAATTAAAAATAATTTTTTCCCTCTTTTTCTTCAAATTTGGCCTCGAGTCCATTGTTCGTTTTTAAATTCGTGTCAATATTAATATTTAAAAAAATTACATTTGATGAATTTATTTTGTTTAAATTTAGTTTATTTATTCTTCGCTCGTATCTATTTCAAGTTAACGTGATCAGTTTATATTTTTGGACGATGCAAGGGAGGTAACTCTACCGAGAGGATTATTAGCCTTTCGACAGCTGAGGCCTGTTTAAGTTACTGTCCACAAAGGTGATATTCTTAATTGTGAATTCGGTTATTTTCTTATTACGTATTCAATGTTGAGGTAAATATTATTATTATTTCCACATAACGAATATTATTAATTTCTAAGCTTAACTAGTAATGTTTAACTAGTAATGTTTAACTATTAATGTTTAACTATTAATGTTATAAATTCTTGCCGGGTGTGATATCTATATTTATTAATCCATTATTTTAATTAAAAAATTTTTTTTTTTATTCGTTATTCAATGTCGAGTAAGTATATATATATATATATATATATATATATATATATATATATATAAAATGAGGCCTGTTTAAAAAGTATCTGACTTTAGGCCAGAAAAAATATTTCAAATACGTGACGGGGTTGGAACCGTAATCCCCTTCAAAGTAGGCCATTATTTTAATTAAAAAATTTTTTTATTCAATGTCGAGTAAGTATATATATCGGAACCGTAATCCTCTTCAAAGTAGGCCCCTTGTGCTTGCACACACTTAGCCCACCGATCCATCCACTGCCGGAAACACCTCTGGAAGTCTTCTTTTGGAATGGTGGTCATCTCCGCTGTTGCGTTAGATTTAGCGGGTGTTTGGAGAAGATGCGATGTGCGTAACGCAAATTAAGGAGTGGTTCAACCGATTCAAAAATGGCCGCACATCAGTGGAGAGTGACCAGCATTCTGGCAGGCCCCAAACTGCCTGGAGTGGAGCTGTTGTTGAGAGGGTGCGAAAAAAGAGATAATGCGAAACGCGACGGCGGAGTTGAACACCGTGATGAAGGGGATTAGGGTCCTTAATGATCTCCTTGAGTGGAGACGACCAATTTATATACGTCTGGTTTGAAGCTGCTTCGATGCGCACCATTAGCTTGTGCATGAAAAGTTGCATTCAAGCCTGTTTGGTGCAGCCATGTTAATTTCGGTAGAACGAGCAGACAAACTTTCGTTCCTCTTTTACAGATGATTACGAATACTAATTCGCGATGAAATCGTTTTGCACTCAGAAAATGTATTTGGTATCGTGGTCTATTTTTATTTGTTTCATTTAGAAAAACAAATATTTGTTTAAATAAAATCAAGAATTTTTATTTTTGTTAGTAAAAAATGTTTTTTCTATTTAATAGAAATAATGTTTTATTTTATTAAATGGGAAAAAAAAATTTTTATTTAATGGGAAAAATGTTTATTTAATGGGGAAAAATGTTTTTTTATTTAATGGGAAAAATATTTTATTTAATGGGAATTTTTTTTATTTTATTTAATGGGGGGAAAAAGGTTTGTTTTGTTTTATTTTATTTAATGGAGAAAAAGGTTTTATTTAATGGGGAAAATGTTTTATTTTATTTAATGGGGGGAATTTTTTTTTTTAATGGGAAAAATGTTTTATGTTATTTAATGGGGGAAATGTTTTTTATTTAATGGGAAAAATAATTTTCTTAATTTAAGAAAAAAACAAAAAAAACTTGGTTAAATTATAAAAATTTACTACTTTTTATTTTTTTTTATTTAGAAATGTTTTTCCAAAAAAATTAATGAAATTATTTATTTTTTTCCCTGAAAGATCCTTGTTCTCCTTGACGTGACTCCTGACCAATCTATGCTTGATGAAGGAATTGCACGAGAAGTCGTTAACCGTATTCAAAAATTACGTAAGAAAGTAAGTCTGGGTTCTCCATTTCTATTGATACATATATACAGCACATTCACATGTGTATATATATATATATATATATATATATATATATATATATATATATATATATACAGTATATATATATATAAAATGTATGTATATATTCATATGTATATACAGCACACTCTAACACAAATCTTTTGATGAACTCCGCATCATGCTAAAAGAACACTCTGGAATCTTGCTATAGAACCAAATTGGTTCTAAGGATAATTTTTTTTAAAAGTTTTGAAAGTCTTTAAACAGGGTGTCTGTTATTGAGTTGATGCAGTAGGTGGCATGTACAGCATGCTACCTCATGCGTAAACTCAATAACACGCATGGATACCCCAGGCATGAGGAATACAAAGGAAAACCTAACTTGAGTGATTACTTGCAACACGACTCGTATCAACCCTATGGATCGGATCGCATGGAGAGCAGATGTGAGACGTTGCCTGATGTTGCCGAACTCGAAGTCGAAGCACCTTAAGTACCAAAACCGGATGATGATGTGTTTGGCGTTTTGTCCAAGGAAGAACATTGCTACTCAGTTTGACCTGATTTCTTGGCCTTTTGGCTAAGATCAAAGTGTAGTATCTGTTCCGATGGATACTGCACCCCCATAGACTGGTATTGTCTTGGCCTTCGGGGCTTGATTTACACCGGTCTATGAGTCGGTCCTGTGCAGTTCTAGGAGGTCCACGCTCCCAGGCTTCGCCTCCCCTCTTTAGGGAGGAGTAAGTTTATTGCTTACTGCCTGAGGCGCCCCTACCGGGGAATGCCGACAGGGCTGCCCAGGCAATTTTTAAACCCCACTTTCCCGACCCGACCTTTGGTCACATCTTACTTGTGGGAGTAAGGTAAGATAAAAACTGGCCTTGTGCCTAACTCCTGGAGAGGAGTAAATCAATACTCAGTTTGACCTGAACTTCGGAGTGGAATTAAAGTGTAGTATCTGTTCTGTCCAGTGAGAGGAGGAGAAATCCTTCTTGACTGGAGCAATTTTTATTTTTGTACTAATCCAGAGGGCCCCGATTTGAGGTCAGGTAGATCCCCCCCCCTCCCATTTTAAACGATGTTGTATCACATCCAACTCTCTTGGAGAGGCGGTAAATAGGTACTCTTGCATGGTTACTATGGAAACAAGATAACACACCTTTTTCTTTCTTATGATTGGCTTTTTTTTTTTTGTTGTTTTTTTATTTTGTTGTTTACTGTTATTTTTATTCAATGACATTGTACTTCAGTTTATCGTTTTAGTTTTGCTGTTCCGCTTTCATGTGATAATCTGAGGAATTAAAAAAAAAAAAAATGAATACCC
Source organism: Sepiola atlantica (assembly GCA_963556195.1). NCBI lineage: Eukaryota > Metazoa > Mollusca > Cephalopoda > Sepiida > Sepiolidae > Sepiola > Sepiola atlantica. The sequence continues at coordinate 3,948,372 of OY744546.1, forward strand.
AAGTTTTCCGATTCTCTTGTAAATGGATTTTCATCTTTGATTTCTCCGTCTTGTGTTCTTTCAGGCTCATTTGGTGCCGTCAAACACAATAACCATTTTCTACAAAGCAAGTCCAAATTTGGCTGACATCATCCACAAATTTTCAGATTTCATTTACACAACCATCAAACAGCCATTGTTGCCCGAATCGTCCAAATCCTACCAGAAATCCGACATTATCATCGAAGAAACTATGAAGGTCAGTCAAAAGAAGAAATCTCTCTTTCGCTCTCGCTCACTCGTTCTCACAATGTAAAACGAAAAGTCTTCAGCTTGTTTGACCTACTTTCGGTGTTCTTTTCTGAACAGAGAAGAAGCACCAATCTGCATATCGTGCCAAGAACCCTACACAGTGCCTCATATACTGGTAAGCTGTATAGACTTTAAACAGACCTGACTGAGACACTACCAAGAAAATAACCTGAAGTAAATCTTCGACAAGGTTGACCCGAATAAAATTTTTAAATTTCTAAAATAAACAAAGCTATATAACAAGATATAGTGGAAATGTTCCTCTGAAACATTTGTAACATTCAACTCTCATACTACAACTAATGTTTCGGCATTCAATGACCCATAAGAGGTTGATATGCCGTAAATCAAATCAATCAATCTGAATATTTATAAATAAGAATAAAATAAAGTTTCTAACCCTTCCATTCCATCGATTCCAAGTCAATGAATATTACTCATTTGTTTTGTTTTTATCATAACCTGCCCAAAGTCATATTTAATCAGAATATGTAAGGTTTCTAAGCGTATCTCTTTTAGCTGCACACACACACACACACACACAGAAATATGACTTTTCTTTTTATATAATGTCTTTGTGCTACCAGATCAGGCTTCCTGACTTAAAATGCACCAAACATTGATGTTATTGTTTTTTCCTTTCTTTTTTCAAAACTCAATCATGTTCTGCAAAGCTAAAAACAAAAACAACATTTTTCCTCTACAAACCAAACCAAACCAAACCAAACCAAACACCATGATGCCATGAAACGACCTCACCAAACACCATGAATAAATGTTTGTAATATATAAAGAACTTGAAACATAAAAACTTTTACCAAAATGACCGGATTCGGCATTAAATAACCCAAAAAGGGTTGATATGCGGTAAAACCAAATGAAAGCTTTATATAATAGAAGATATTATGCTTCTACAGTTTTATTTCTTCATTTCAATATTCAATTTACAGTTTTTAAAACGAATAATCTACATCAAACAGACCCAAGTTCAATATATTAAGCTCAACTCTTGATAACTGACTCAATTTCTCGTGTGACTCCTTGGAGAAAATTACTACCCCTCCCCCCCCCCCCCCTCAATTTTCGTTTTTCTGTGCGGATTAACCACCATCATCATTTGTTTTCTCCTTTTCTCTTTGTAGATAAAGTCGGACGATTTAAAAATGACTCTTGTCAAGCGGCACCAGGAGTGTGAGAATATTCCCAGCGACTTGCCTACGGCCGCCCCGGTGCAAAATGGAATTGTCCCCACGTGCAAATTTGTCAACCTGGAATTATGTGGCATGACCACAAATGAGAGCCGCCGCCGCGGTTCTCGAGGCACCCTACTCTTGGAGAATCCGAGTGGTTGCTACCCGGTCAAGTACAAAGAGCTTGTGAAACAGGTGAGATTAAAAAGCCGCACCCTGCATGGAATAACCACCTCGCCTGTTCATATAACGAAGAGTTTATTATAATAAAACAATTCAATTCGATAAGAAACCAATAAAAGCTATGAATATCATATATATATTAAATTCCCGAAACAGTTTTTCATGGTAAACAACTGATGATCCCTTAAAATAGTGTTAGAAACTAACTAATATAATAACTGTAAAAAATAAATTGACTTACATGAGTGATTTTCCACTGGAAGACTTGAGACTATAAGTTTTTTTTTTTTTTTTTTTTTTTTTTTATATATATATATTTTTTTTTTTTTTTTTTATAAATATTTTTTTTTTTTTTTTTATATATTTAAAAAATTTTTTTTTATATAGTTTTAATGGTTGAGAAACTTCCGAGACTATATATATATATATATATATATATATATATATATATTTTTATGTAATTAGTTTTATTGGTAATTGTAGCGTTAAGGGCGACTAATAATGCAATTTTCTGCATCTTAATCACTTAGGAAAGTGAGACAATCGAAATAATAGTAAGCAAAAAAAAAACAACAAACGCTGCAATCACCAATAAAAATAATTACATAAAAATACATTAAATATTTAGGTGATAAAAATCGTACATATTTCTAGACGGAGCGTCTTGGTCCAGTGGTAGAACGCTGGACTACAGACATCAATATCGAAGGTTCGATCTCTGTCTAAGTTAGCCATGCTGATGACGGCTGTGAGCCAGAAACATGTGTCCATGGATTACTTTTATGTACGTATAAAATAAATAAATATATATATATATATATATAAGGAGAGGTAGTTTGCTTGGAGCATTGTGTGTAATACGTATATAGAGGAGTATTAGAAGTCTATCACAATTCAAGAAATGGGAATATGTCAGCGTTAAGACAAAAACAAGTGATTTTTTTTTTGTCTAATTTTTTTTTTTATAGCAAATCTTACTTGATTAGGCAAGACTTCAACACTGATGTAATGTGTGTGACCGTGTTTCATAATATATTTCGAGGAAGACCTCTTTATCAAATGGTAGGTGTTTCAAATCTCTAAAACACCTACCTGAATTGCTCTCCATCAAATTTTGAGTTATATGATGCAATAAAATTTTAACCCGCGTCCACGCATCAATATGTATGTGCGGAGTAAACTCCTAATGAACTGCTGAATTATGGATACGTACTCTAGGAAACACAGTGAGTAATGTGGGCATATTATTTATTTTAATTTTTTTTAAACTTTTAGGTGGTTTGCTCCTAAAATCACATCTTACTCCTAAAAAAATTAAAAACCAACGTTAACCTGACATTGCTTATACCCGTCGTCTTGGGATGGGTTAGGGTTAATAATAAAATATAGTACTTTGGTAAGTGAAATGTTTGGCTGCCACTTAATGCATAGCTCCACGTGAAAGTATAGAGCACTTTCGGCAGCCAATAATGCATATATAAATATAAGCAGCAAAGCAAAAGAGTACCTCACACAAAGTCAGCAGCAAACGATGTTCGGTCAGATTTAGTTCCTGATATTAAAGACTTCCTGTTTTGTGTCGCTTACTCTTCTGTTTTGCCAAGTTTTGTACTAATTTTTAATTATTAATTTATTTATTAAATTTGTTAGGTGAAAGTACAGAATAGTTAACAAATCCCTCCCCCATGTTAAGAAAGGCTTTCCAAATAATCTTCTGCAGTTTATGGACCATGCTGAAATAATGACATTATTTAGAAAGCCATTCTTAACATGGGGGAGGAGGGGCTTTGTTAACTATTCTGTACTTTCACCTAAGTTCACAAAAGTTATATTACGGATAAAGTTTAATATCAGGAACTAAATCTGACCGAACACCGTTTGCTGCTGACTTTGAGTCGTGTACTCTTCTGGTTTGCCACATAAGCATTTCCAATTTCCCTTTGCTGAGGATCGATAATGTAAGAATAAGAGACCTCGACTACTGACAAAGCTGTCGGGTTTCGAATCTCAAGTTGAAGCACTCGTTTATTTAGCCATCCTTCTGCCAACTGACCCTGCTCCCTCAACTGTTCTAAATGTGTCAAACTGCAACTTGTTTCACATCTGCAACGAGCCTGTTGACAAGCGTGAGTAGGTATTAGTATGATGTTGCATCAGCACACACGCTAAATAGGTAATCAGTGTCTTTGGTGATTTTTTTTTTTTAAAACTGATATAAAAAATAAATCATTTAAAAGTTAACGTGAGTCCGGGTAAATCCAACTCCCCAAAATAGAGGTCACTCTCGACGGGTGGAAAATTTGCTTTTATCAGACCTGGCGGCATTACCTGGCAGGGGTGCCTCGGACGATCTTCCTTTAAAGGATGGCACAATCTCCGGGAGGATGAACGCCTCGGAGCAAACAGAAGCATCATTCGGATCCTTCGCAAACCAGACCTTGTGCCAGACAGAAACAGATACTACACTTTGATCGTTATGCGGAGTAGTATTGAGCTAATAAACATACGTGTCAATAACTTTTGTTTGTTCTTCTCTATTTTAAGATCCAGTCCGTATTTGGCCTGAGGGGTCGGGATATCTCTGTCTACTTGGACCCAACATTGACGGACGAATTGAAACCTCAACATCTCACGGAATTTCTCAATTCTCGAACGCTTTACGTCGGGCCGAATAAATCCTCGCCGCCTGCAAACACGGTTCCAAAACGGCCCGTGACTTCGCCCATTTGCCATTTTGCCAACGTGGAACTCGTTGACAACAAGCCGGCGAATGGCAAAAAAGGCACCATTCTGCTCGAAAATCCGCAATCCAGTTTCTTCAATCTTAAACAACTGGAATCTCAGGTAAATTTGGGCCTCTCTTCCTCTTCCTCCTCCTCTTCCTCCTCCTCCTCCTCCTCCTTCTCTTCCTCCTTCTCTTCCTCCTCCTCTTCCTCCTCTTCCTCCTCCTCCTCTTCCTCCTCCTTCTCTTCCTTCTCCTCCTTCTCTTCCTTCTCCTCCTTCTCTTCCTTCTCCTCCTCCTCTTCCTTCTCCTCCTCCTCTTCCTTCTCCTCCTCCTCTTCCTTCTCTTCCTCCTCCTCCTTCTCTTCCTCCTCCTCCTTCTCTTCCTCCCCCATCCTTCTCTTCCTCCTCCTCCTCCTCCTCTTCCTCCTCCTCCTCCTCTTCCTCCTCCTCCTCCTCCTCCTCTTCCTCCTCCTCCTCCTCCTCTTCCTCCTCCTCCTCCTCCTCCTCTTCCCCCTCCTCTTCCTCCTCCTCCTCCGTCTGGATTTGAATATCAATCTGTGCCTCTTTTTAAACATTATACATATTTGTCCCCTCGGTGCTTGTTCCTGGTTTCGACCAAACGAAAAATTATTTATGTGTGAAAACAATATCATGTACTTACTCACTGGTATTTTATTGTCAATGTTGGAAAAAGTAGGAAAAATTATCCATCTTTATTCACGTTATGACCTTGTTCTTTTCTCATTGTGAAATTTTCAAGTCATAAAATTATATTTCTGCCTACAATATTTTTTTTTTTTTAAACTAAATTTTACAAATACGTATAAACTCTTTTTTCTTTTTTTTTTTGCTTTTCAGGTAAAAAGTATTTTTGGTTTAAATGGCAGGAAGAAGGTGAAACTCAGCACGACGGCTGACGGCAATTCTCCCGTGAAGGACGTTACGGGTGGGGAGGAAGTCCGCAACCTCCACTCTTCGTCATTGTACGTGTCGCTACAATCGTGACAACTTCCAAATCCGCTACTTTCAGTGGAATAGCCGTTCCCAAACAATAGATGACTTGGTTTTCCTTTGCGGTGAATGAAAAGTCCGACATTCTGGGGCTAGAAAACGGGCCTTCTCCCCTGATTTCTCTGTTGTTTTGGGAAACGACCCTCTTTTTTGTTGTCGCGCTTGGAGTGATACATGCTTGGCTTGTGGTGGACGCACGCTTATTGCTGTGGCGTGGTTGTCCGCTCTCTGCTGCGATGATCACTGGCGCTTTGCCTCCTTTCAGTTTCCGTTGATCAGGACTTTTTTTTGTTTATTTTATTTTTTCTTTACAGAAATAAATTTTATTAAGTCTATGTAGTCTTTCTTTTTCTTTTTTTTTTTTTCTTTTTAAATTTATTTTTATAAATCGAATTAGCAGGGCTGCCTGGCTTTACCGGAAGGAGGGTAGGGATAACATGAAATTATCGTAGTGTTTAATCGGTTTAATGTCCGTTAACAAGCTGCCATTCGTTGGACGCCTTTTAGACATTAACTTTTAGAAATTGACAAGTAAGCACCATTCTTCTTGACCGATGGCGACAGGTATGAAATTATGATGTTATTAAATACACAAACCAGACTGCCCCCCCCCCCTCTTTAGAATCGAAAGTTGGTCAGCCAAAGGCAATGAAAGAAAGAAAAGAAATCGAAAAGGGTAAATGAAGACTTCCTTTTTACGATGAATATTGAAGAAATTATCTATTAAATTGGTGATTGGGATAGAAGCATTAGGACTTCTGACTATGAGGGTAAGAACTCCTCCTTTTATTTATCACTAAAGGCTTTCCTCCCCCAAAATCACAGTCGCAACACTAAAACAGCAGCTCGATCATGTTTTGGGGTTGTCTGAACTCGAGGGGAACTTGCGAGAATTAACCGCAATCAGGGAATAATGAAACGTCAACATCGGATGAAAATCTACAAATATCAGCGCAAAACTTTTTGACTAGGTCGGCGATTTAATTTCCAGCAAGATACCGATCCCAAACACACGTGACTGCATGGATTCCGAAAAAAGATTAGTTTTGCCATGACCTCCAAAGAGAACCGACTTTACTCCTATTGAAAATCTATGGCAAGAATCAAAAATTTGAAGAAATCGTTTATCACGAAAAAAACCTTCAAGAATTAGAACGTGTAACCAATGAGCAATGGAAGAAAATAGCATAAAAGACTTACAAAAAAACGATTGCAGCAAGTTATAAAGATGACAGGCCATGCATCATCGTCATCATGATCATGATCATCATCATATTCAGTTTAATGTCCGTTTTACATGCTGACATGTGTTGGACAGCTTTAAGAAATTGCCTTAAAAAAAATAACCTATCTCTGACCAGGTCTTGATGTATCCCTCTTTATTTCAAGCCCATCCTTATCACTTTCTCCCATGTTTTCCTTGGCCTTCTCCTTGCCAACTGGCCCTGCTACCTCTACTGTTCTACATCTACTAATCCAAGAACTGTCATCCATTCTTTCAATGTGACCAAACTAACTGAGTCTCCTGTTCTGCACATATCTCCCTATACTGTCCAGTTGTTTTAAATTTATTAAAGTAGAACTGTGGAATTGTTATGTCGTTATATTGGACTGGGGTGTGTAAAAATAGTATCAAAAACAGTATTTTCACATGTAAGACATGCCGCTTCCCGACGACAACCATCACCCTCCCCCTCCCCCACCATCGTTTGTGCCATGGTTTTCTCTTCGTCTTCCTCTTGTTCTGGTCATGTCGTCTTTCGTATTGTGTTCAAAGCAAAATCCACGCACTTACATAATAAAAGTAAAAACAGATGTATATACATTGTGTATTTGACTTGTTGGTAATGGGTGTGTGTGTGTGTGTTGTTGGGGCCCCGCCTCTAGCGTTCACCTTCGAGTTGAGTTCCAGTATATGAGCTAAGACCTAACTGAGATAATTTGTCTGTCGATTCCAGATATCAGAAAGTTTTCTACTCTGATAGTTTCTTCCCTCAAACTGCTAGACGTTGGAATTCCCTCCCCGTTTCGTACTTCCCTGACTGTACTAACATGCTGAAATTTAAATGTAATGCGAACAGACATCTCGCTGCTCAAATCCTTACATAGTGTCCCTAATAGTAGCCCCTTACGTCCAAGTAGTAATGTGCCTTTTTTGGGTTTGAACAAGAATAAAAAATTTTTTTTTAAATCTTTGTCGTTCAAAGTCATCTTATCGTCTGTTCGACCTTATTTACTGCTCTACTCTGATCTAACCCTAATTCTGATCTACCCCTAACTCTGATTGACCTTAACCCTAACTGTGATTGACCTTTGTCTGCTCAATCAATCCAAGATGTCTGGTCTTTTTCTCAGTCACTCTCATCTAGTCACAAAAACTGACCACATTCGTCTCTCTTCTCAGCCCATTCCTGTCACATCTGACCTAGTGCACCATCCACTAGTCTCTCCCTCTTAGACAAGATCAAAAAAAAAAGTATCTAATCTAATAGGTCCCTCACTATCCACCAAGCTTCAGCCGCAATGCTGCATCCTTGTGCTTGTTTTACAAATACTTCAATGGAATGTGTTCCGATCAACTTGATGCTCTGGTGCCCCCTCGACGTAAATACACTCGACCAACCCGACAATCAGCTAAATCCCATCCATTCACTGTTGAGGTCCCCAGATGCCGGAGAGCCTTCTACTCCAATAGCTTCTTTCCTCGAGCTGCCGGCCTTTTGAACTCCCTTCCTGCTCCCTGTTTCCCTCGACTGTATCGACATGCAGAAATTTAAAACAAATGTGAACACGCATCTCACTGCACACAGCTCCAAATTTAGGATGACCCCAAAAACTTACACCCTAATTCCCAGTAGCCCCTTACATCTACAGGGGCAACTTTCCTTTTTTTTGGGGGGTGAACTAAGTTAAAAAAAAAAAAAATGTTCCTTTCTGACCATCCAGAAACTGACCACCAATGGCCAGAACGCCGTCCATCAATATATTTGCTGGTCTCTTTATCGCTTGTCGACTTATCATCTCATTTCCTCATCATTTCTCGGCGGTCTCAGCTCCATTAAATTAAATCGAATGCCAAATATTTTCCTCGGCTCACGATGATATCTTGATAGACAACATCCTCCAAGAAGATTTTGTGTTTCTTGGCTCAGGGGTTCCAGCATCCTATGAATAGCAACTTCTGTATTTGGACGTCTAATGTTGGAACGATTCATTGGGAATTGGACGTTGATCTTTATTATAGAGTGGAGGATGCCCTTTGGTTCAATGTATACATGACCCAATAAAATTTAATTCAACTTAGCCAATTCCGTAGTCTGTGATGATATCCATTATGCCAATCTCTGCTCACCCCACCAAGAAAGTAAAGAAATGTGTAAATTAAAAACTATTAAAATTTGTTTTTAAATTTGTTTTAATAACAATTTTGTCAAAGTTTTGATACTAAAATCTCCTGATTAAATTTTTCTGTCTGCAAATATCAAACGTTTTGCCGAAATAAAAATTGTTTTTGTAGAAATTAGAATTTAAAAAAATTTTTTTTTTTTTTTTTTTTTTAGTTTAAGGATTGGCAGGAGTATCTGACGTTGCCGAGTAGGAAACTTGAATATCATAGAATTGAAATATTAACAAAAATAAAACTCCTGCTCTTTTGTTTTTAGAGAAGATGTGCAAATAATTTCACATGAAGATGGCGCTCTTGTTGATGTTCATTACGTGGTCCTGCCCGCAGACAGCTTGCAAACAGACCATCCTAACCATCCTCTTTGAAACCTGAAAGAGAAAACAAAAATTAAAACAGTTGCCTGTCACCCCAATATATATATGACGTTTTAAATTAAATTTTTGTGGAAATAATATTTGGCGATATTTTATCTGCTGACTTCTAATTTTAAAAAAATTACTTATCCGATAATTACATAATTACATTAATTTGTACCAGCAAACACATCATTGTTTCACACTATTTCTAGTATATAGCTTTTTTTTTAGGCATGTCCGTCCGTCCGGATTTTTCTTTGCAACCATCCATTGAATTTCTCTGAAATTTTGCATGAAGTTGTAACTTTGGTCAGGTTAGAAAGTGACATTCTCCGATTTTTGAAAAAAACATCTGGTTAGCCCCCCAGGGGGTCAAAAGGCCCCGAAATGGCAAAAAATGACATTTTTTGCCATCCATTTAATTTTTCTGAAACTTGGCCAAAATGTGGAGGCAATTGTTCTGGATATAAAATGAGCATGAAATAAAATAAAATGCTGGTTCGCTCCTCCAGAGGGTTAAAGGGGGGGGGGGGTCAAAAATGCCTCAAATTGTCCAAATTTATTGCATTTTACACTCGCCACATCGAGTCACATACAGAGGGGGACCACGCACGCGCGGCTTGTTCTTTTTCTTCATAATTCAGTCGACAGTGTACAAGAAATTGAAAAGTAGAGGAATACGTCACAATATAAAAAGAAAAATGTCCAAATATTTGCTACACTTCGTACCTGATGGCTTCATGTGGGGGTCACCTAGCTGACCTTGAGAGGCGTGGCATGGGTGGGTTGTAGTCCATGTTGTGTTGGGCTTGAATCAGTTGCAGACCGTGACGCAATTGGGATGACGGTTTCATGAAAGCAACATCCTATAAAAGATGAGGAGGGGGGGGGGGTAGAAAAGATAGTCATTCTTAGTCAGGTACAAGGCAATCAATTATGAGTCCTCCCATTGCAACCTATAAATACTCACCTTAAACTAAAACATTGCTCGCTTATTTGCAGGTCCGCTATGGTATGACCTTAAAGTGCGTCCAGTAGGGAGGACCCGAGTGGGGAGTGGGGAGTTACCCTTTAGTTTTATTTCCAGGTTTAAAAGTGGTAGTACCTGTTAAGGTCCCATCTATGGATTAAATAGAATATCTCCCAGGCATTACACTAAACTGACTCGGATACCTTTTGGCAAAGTGCTTACCCCTATCCCACCTCACCACCCCAAAATCAGTCTTTTCCAGCCCTTTCTAATTTTTTTTCTGCCTACCTTGTTTCTGAACCCCATTAACTATTCAAGCTCTCTCTCCCAACCATCCAATGGTGACCCCTAATTTGGGAGCGTGGAGTCACCTCTTAAGTTATCACTACTCCCACCTCCATTGTAGGTAAGCGTTAAGATTGACAACATAAACAGAAGTCGATGTAAAATTGTGTAGAGGCGATAAAAATGGTTTTATTTAAAAAATATTTTTTAAATAACATCAAATGAGGAACCATTTCGAGCTAAAATCTATTTAGGATTACGCATTTGAAATGTGTAAATATGCTAGAATAATCAAGATTTTAACAAAATGGAACTGGCGCCATGTTGTTTTTTTGTATCACTCAAGAAGAAAAAATCTTTATATTTTCATATTACTACATAATAATACTCAATTGATTTTAACTCCAAAACGCTTTTGATGTCATAATATATTTTTTTTTTTAAAAGATTATCGCCTATACACTAATTTTATTCAAATTTTTGAAGAAACTGCTTATGTCGTCAAACTTAACGTTTACCTTAATCTGACCTTGAATGGTAGTAACTGTCGGGACCAGAATTATCTCCCTTGGGGAGAAACTGATTTCTAGGCCAGAGTTTTTCTCCTCAGGCAAAAAAAGTTTAGATCTCCGGACATCATGAGCAGATTTTGTTGGGAATTCACGTGTTAGGGTTAGGGAATTCACGTGGTCGAGAATTAAAGCTAGATTTCATCCTCTTTTGCTCTCCGAGCGCCCTACAGAGAAGACATCCTAACCTTAACCCTACAGAGAAGACATGCTGACCCTACAGAGAAGACATCCTAACCATAACCCTACAGAGAAGACATGCTGACCCTACAGAGAAGACATCCTAACCTTAACCCTACAGAGAAGACATGCTAAGCCTACAGAGAAGACATCCTAACCTTAACCCTACAGAGAAGACATGCTAAGCCTACAGAGAAGACATCCTAACCTTAACCCTACAGAGAAGACATGCTAAGCCTACAGAGAAGACATCCTAACCTTAACCCTACAGAGAAGACATGCTAAGCCTACAGAGAAGACATCCTAACCTTAACCCTACAGAGAAGACATGCTAAGCCTACAGAGAAGACATCCTAACCTTAACCCTACAGAGAAGACATGCTAAGCCTACAGAGAAGACATCCTAACCTTAACTCTACAGAGAAGACATGCTGACCCTACAGAGAAGACATGCTGACCCTAACCCTACAGAGAAGACATGCTGACCCTACAGAGAAGACATGCTGACCCTAACCCTACAGAGAAGACATGCTGACCCTACAGAGAAGACATGCTGACCCTAACCCTACAGAGAAGACATGCTGACCCTACAGAGAAGACATGCTGACCCTACAGAGAAGACATGCTGACCCTACAGAGAGGACATGCTAAGCCTACAGAGAAGACATGTTGACCCTACAGAGAAGACATGCTAACCCTACAGAGAAGACATGCTGACCCTACAGAGAAGACATGCTGACCCTACAGAGAAGACATGCTGACCCTAACCCTACAGAGAAGACATGCTGACCCTACAGAGAAGACATGCTAACCCTACAGAGAAGACATGTTGACCCTACAGAGAAGACATGCTGACCCTAACCCTACAGAGAAGACATGCTGACCCTACAGAGAAGACATGCTGACCCTACAGAGAAGACATGCTGACCCTACAGAGAGGACATGCTAAGCCTACAGAGAAGACATGTTGACCCTACAGAGAAGACATGCTAACCCTACAGAGAAGACATGCTGACCCTACAGAGAAGACATGCTGACCCTACAGAGAAGACATGCTGACCCTAACCCTACAGAGAAGACATGCTGACCCTAACCCTACAGAGAAGACATGCTGACCCTACAGAGAAGACATGTTAACCCTACAGAGAAGACATGTTGACCCTACAGAGAAGACATGCTGACCCTAACCCTACAGAGAAGACATGCTGACCCTACAGAGAAGACATGCTGACCCTACAGAGAACCTGTTAGACGAAGGAGTTCAAAGGTCGGGCGATACGCAGAACCCATCTACTCTTTAAGCAATTGTAGGTTTGCAAACCGGATATTTTTGTTTGAGTCTCCAGCTCTTGGAAGGTTGTCGACCAGGACTAAGGAGACCTCGCTCCCCCAGTCTAACATATCAAATTTGCTGTGTTTATATTTGTCGTAGGTAAACGAAATGTCTTTGTCCCTGACGGCTGCTTAACTGTCTTTTATTTTTTGACACATGCATGTCTCGTCAAAAAAAAATACATGCAAGTCTTAGCAACTTCTACCTGCGGCGAGAAATAATTTAATTTCTCTACCCACGCGTTGCTTAACTTATTTACAGGTTTTAGATGTGTCCTTGCATCACTATAAGAGGTTTTGTCTGACCATAGTTTGGTTTAAAATAGCAATGGATGAACAACGCAAGTAAATTAACAACAGGCATTAATGATGAAATAGGAATACATTGCGGTCCCAAATACAATGGATAAAGAACACATGTTACCAGGGTCATAGATAGAGAGTGTGTAAAGGCCATGCAAAGATGGAAAGCTGGTTGGACCACGTCTGATGGAATTGCTAGAAAGAGGATAAAATCAAGTTCTAAATTCCGTATCTTGGTGGAACAAGTTTTTTTTTCACTTGTAACAGGAGGGCGCACTCTTTGAAGTTGGACAGAATAAATCCATGGGAGACAACTAGAATAAATCCAAGGGAGACAACTAGAATAAATCCAAGGGAGACAACTAGAATAAATCCATGGGAGACAACTAGAATAAATCCAAGGGAGACAACTAGAATAAATCCATGGGAGACAACTAGAATAAATCCAAGGGAGACAACTAGAATAGATCCAAGGGAGACAACTAGAATAAATCCAACAATTCGATTTCAGTTAATGGCGTACTCACCAGCTTTTTGTTGCTGTTTACGGAGTGCATCTCATATGGGGTAGGAGTTTCGCATGTCAGCCTCTCTTTAGCACCTGGAATATAGAACGGATTGCTACGTGGAACAAAGTTTTCAAACGATGATGAAGTGAAGATACATCATGGGGGAGGGGTTAATGATGAGTTTGACGGGGTAGAAAATCGTTTTATGTTTTTGTTTTTTTTAAAATAATATTTAATGATTTAAATTTTCGACTTAAAATCTATTTAGTACAACGCATGTAATCTGAAGAAAAACACGTTTGAAATGTGTAAATATGCTATAAGAAGCATGATTTTCACAAAATGGAGTCTTACGGGATACCACTGTTTTTTTTTTTTTTGTATCGCTCACAACGAAAAAATTATTAAAACGTTTTTTTTTCTTTTAACTCCAAAACGTTTGTAGTGTCATAATCTTATATATATATATATATATATATATATATATATATACATACATTAATCACCTAAAAAGTAGTGTAATGGATTCGTCTACACACTTTAAAATGCAGCAACATTTTTGTAAGTACCGGATAAACTTTATTAGACAGACGAACAACACAGGTAAGGAGGACTTTTTTTTTTTTTAAACAACTAATATAAGTTAGCAAAACATTTATACGGAACAAAACTTAGGTTTAGTATACGGAACGTTTATGTTTTTGTCTTTTAAGGGAAGTGGGGTCTGATTAACTCTGCTGGGAAGCCATGAAATTAAATACTGTCTTGTTTTTAAATTCCCGAAACAGTTTTTCATGGTAAACAACTGATGATCCCTTAAATAATGTTAGAGGCAAACTAATATAATAACTGAAAAAGTTAAATTGACTGAGTGATTTTCCACTGAACGACTTGATCAGCCTCTAACCCTAGCCCTAACATCGAGGCGATCATCTGGCTATGTTGGGTTGAACATGTTGAGTGTAGTGATTTTCCACTGAACGACTTGGGACTTAAGGTTTTTTTTTAAAAAAGTTTTTATGGTTGAGAAACTTCCAAGACTATATATATATATTTATATATATATATATATATTATCAACACTTTGAACTTATCATTAACCTCATGAGGGGCAAATGGCTAAAACCTTAGTTCAAAGAATGGATACAAAAGCTCAAATTTTTTATCAGAAACCTAAACCCAAACCCTAACGTATGGAGATTATATCAAAAAATAAAACTTAAAAATTTGTTTAAAATTTTTTTTCTACTAATGTGATACTATCGTGGGCCAGGGAATGTATCTTGCTATGTCTGTGACAGAGTGCTCACCTCTCGGGCGCTGGCTTTTCAAGTCCCACTTTCCCGACCCGACCATGGGTCACATCTTACTTGTGGGAGTAAGATAAAACTGGCCTTGTGCCTAACCTCCTGGGGAGGTAAATAAATTGTATGATTTTAGTTTGGTAATCTGTAAATAAAAGTTCAAGAATTGTTAGTCGTTTTAGTTGTTTTTTTTACAGCTTTTGACTGGGAAGCCCAGGACTACCAAACCTTTTGATTTAAAAAAAATTCTTTTTCATCATAGTTCACCCCAAACAAGGCAGGCCACCACTGTAGACGTGAGGAACTACTGAGAAAAAAGGGTGAAGGTTTTTTTTGGGGGGGTCAACCTAAGTTAGGAGCTGCGCAGCGAGATGTCTGTTTACATTAGTTTAAAATTTCTGCATGTCAGTACCGTCGGGGGAAACAGGGGGCAAGGAGGGAGTTCCAGAGGCCAGCAGCACGAGGAAAGAAGCTTTTAGAGTAGAAAACTCTTCGGCATCTGGGGACCTCCACAGTGAATGGATGGGATTTGGCAGATTGTCGGGTTGGTCTAGTGAATTTACGTTGTTGGGGCACCAGAGCAGCAAGTTCATCAGAGCACAATCCATTGAAGTACTTGTAAAACAGGCACAAGGAAGCAACATTGCGGCAACGGGGCTAGAGCTTGGTGGAAAGTGAGGGACCTATCAAGTTGGCAACTCTTTTTTGGACCTTGTCCAAGAGGAAGAGACTAGCGGACGATGC
>OY744546.1:3968728-4011228 GCA_963556195.1 Sepiola atlantica
GGGACTATTGAAATAGTGATGGATTTTGGGTAGTTAGATAACTTATACATGTAGAAGAGGGTTAAATTTGGTTTGTGGTAAGGGCTAAAGGATTCGGAGTTAAGGTCTAATGTTAGGTCAAGGAAGTTAGATATTCTTTTCTCAGGTTCTATAGTGATGGTTAATCTGAAGTTTTTAAAAAAGTTGTGTAGATTTTTAATGGTGTTGTTGTATTGCCTAGGTCTCTCCCTAGAAACAAACAGTGCGTCGTCTCTGTATAGCCCACCTTGTAAATGTCCGAAGTCAAATTTCAATTCTCTTAATAAGTACAATCCTACAACTTGGGCAGAGTCCGAAGCTCCCATAGCGATATTGAAATTATTGGGGGTATTCTTCCTAGTCCAGAATTTATTGTCACATTCTAATAAGGATCTCCTGGCCAAAATTATTGGTTTGATCTCTAAGTCTGTGATGTCTGAGTTATTCTTAGCGAGGATTAAAGCTTTGTTTAGTAGGATAGACTGATAATTGTTTATGTCGAAGGTGATGACATTCAAGTTTAAGTTAGACTTGTCACTGAGGTTTAGAAACCAATTGGTAACCTCATCGGAGGATTGCCATAGGGTGTATAAGATTTTTTCTTTGAAGTGAGGGATGATTCTATCTAAATTTTTTTGCTTATAATGCCTAGGTCAGATTTGGATGGCCAGATTAGTTTAATGGATGGTTTTTCCTGAAAATTTATTTTGTGGTCTTTTAAGGTGCATCTAGGTGTAGCTGGAGTAAAGATTTCTGAATCGAAGTTAAATAAATTTGTCATCGTACATGTTTATCCCTCTTCTTTCATCTATCTTTATAATTGCTCTATCTCGTATATTGAGCTTAAACCATTTCACTATAGGTTCTATCTACTAAAAGTATACTTTTAGTTTCATATTTTATATATATATATATATATATATATATATATATATATATATATATATATATATATATATATATATATATATATCTTTTAGTTTGATGATAAAATCCTTTCAAAAGTTATGGAGAAATAAATACGAGGCGAGGGACTGCTCGTGACCACTGCTCCGTCACTCCACCACTAAAATATACTGACACGTTAATACGCTTGATGGTCGGATTTTTTTTTATTAACAGAATTCGGAATGTCCGTTCGTCGTGTATTTACAACAATTCACTTACTGCTGGAACGCTGAACAAAGTTTTTCCTGGACGATTTTGTCCGTTCTGGTATGGTGAACGGAGAGGAAACATCGCTCGGCGATTCTCTGTTGTTTAGCCTGGTGTAACACGGATGAACGCTGCTCTCGGGAGACAAGCCATGCGGATGTTTCACACAGGATATTCGATTTGGGATGTGTTTCTCCCTGAAGAGAAAAAAAACATAGTTGACATTTAAACGCAGGTTTTATCATCGAATTATGGGAGTGATATAGGGGTTGGAGATAGCAGTGTGGGGTATCAGTGTGGGGTAGCGCTGATGATAAAGTCATAATTCTAAATAGTAAAACCGGCTATTCTCTCTCTCTTTCTCTCTCCCTTTCTCTGTCTCTCTTTCTCTCTCCCTTTATCTCTCTCTCTCCTCTCTCTCTCTCTCTGAAAATGCGAGTCCAAAGTTAAATTGCCTTTCGAATTCCCTCCCTGCTCCCTGTTTCTCCGACTTTACAAACATGCAGAAATCTAAATGTAACGTGAACAACCATCTCACGACACAACTCCCCACTTAGGATTCCCCTATAAATATGGCCCCTTATTCATAGAGCCCCTTATGTCTCGGTGGTAGTGTGCCTTGTTTGGGGTGAATAGAAATGAAAAAAAGTGACAGACGGACGGATGGACAAAACCTCTTGGTAGAAATGCATCACAAATCTAAAAATAGTATTTAAAACTTAAGTGTGACGCCTGCATCATCATCGCCATCATCAACGGTTTAATCTAGAACCTTCTACGAAGTTGTCTATAAAAGCACCAGTCTGGAAAGAAAATAAATCAGTTCAATGGAATGACAATACTACAGCAGTACATCGCCATGCTAAGGGAAGTAACTCCTTGATAACAAAAACAGAGTTACTTCCCTTTAGTACAAAACTATGGTTGGGTAACAATCGAATCCCGTGTCTGCGTGTTCACGGTAAACAAACAAGAATATACCCCCGCCTCGTTTTCTTTTTATAATGAAAAGCAAATTCTTTGTTTTCTTTCTTTTGTGTTTTGGACGAACTAATGTACAGCAAGAACTCGCCTTCCTACCACAACTGCAAAACGCTTTCCTCTCTTCCTCCGTGTGCCTAACATCAAACGGGATTTCTAGCAACACTGAACAGAGTTTTGTGGTAAACGAAATGCGATCCGAACGAACGCTAAAAAGCAAATGACATGAATTACTACTCCCTTTCTTTCTTTGCACCGTTTGGATACGTTTTCCTCGTCACTCACTAGAGTCAAGGAAGTCTCGCAGAAGCGTGTTAGCCAAGTATAATCTAGCCAATCAGAAACTGACATGTCGATAAGCAACGCGAACTTCGTGACCCCTATAAAAGGAACGAGGAGAGTTAGCATCTCTCTCTCTCTCTGTTAAGCAGACATACAACAAAAGAAGAAGAACGCACGAGAAGGACGCTCTCCCTTCAGAAGTAGGTAGAAGCTTGTTTTGCCTTGCGCGCACATGCCCACACAGTAGCAGGACAAGGTAACACACACACACACACAGATCACATTGCTACTGACGCACGTACACCGCCATGACACACACACACACACACACACACACACACACACAGATCACGTTGCTACTGACGCACGTACATCGCCATGACACACACACAGTAGCAGAATAAAGAAGCCTTATCCACACACACGCACCCACACGCATTAGCAAATATGGCATACACATAATAATTATCGAATAGAATTTTAATTAAAAATAAAAATCAGTTTTATCGTGTTTTGTCGACCGCCATTCATTTATTACGTGTTTATATGCCAGACTGAGTTATGTAATTCCCCCCCCCCCCCCGAAATTACTCTAATCAATGGCGGATCTGTAAAATACGATGAAACTGGTTTTGATTTTTAATTAAAATTCTACTTTTTGCTAATTTTCGGTGTAGATACCTATTTTTGCCTGCTACATAAGTATATCAAATATTTTTCCGGTCAATTTATTTGGAACTGCGTTTTTCATCTGCGCCCTCATCTGTAGAAGCTTCACAAATATTAATCGTAAACCGTTCTCATAAGTATTCTAATTTTGTTCATTTTATTCATTATTTTCAATCCTCTCATAACATTCTTCATGATTCAACTAACAATGCATTAACCCTCATCCTCGAGTGGATTTTCACCTTCATAACTGCTGACTCATTAGTAAAAAGAAAACTGTTGAAATGAAATTGCGCATTTATTTAATTTCTTCGTCAGCATTTTTATTAATCAAAGGGCAATAACTCTTCAAACCAATTAAGTTGGGTTATCCCCCTTTGTTAGCTTATCTCCCCTGAATACTAATAGCCGACTTCCAAGATGGCGATCTGACCACCAGAGACGCATCAAGGAAAACGTTCATATTAAATCCATGCGAATCATTCAAATCACTTTCTGTACATGGAAGTATCTATTTGCTTACCTCCCCACGAGGGCAGAGTTAGAAACAAGTCGGTTTTTAATGAGTGGGGAAAAATCCAGCTCCCCAAACGGGGGGCACTCTGGATTGAAACAAAAATAAAAATTGCAGAGTCTTGTTTTTTTTTCACTGACCGAGGACAGAAAAGATAAAGTGTAGTATCAGAACAGATACTACACTCTGATCCTTGCTTATCTATTACACGTTCAACATGGATGCTTTTTGATTTATTTATTTGGTCTATAGGGACCTCCAATCGCAGTCACAGAATCGCTGACGTCACCGGTTTCTGCGTTCTTTAAGAAATTCATACATTCGCGTTCCATGTAGTGTTTTTAAAAATCTCCCTAAAATAAAGTTATACTTATAGGAAGTTGTTTTAAAGTAAAATAGTTTATTTAAACATTAAATTATCTATTTGGGAAAGAAACCCTTCTTTATCTTTCGATACAAGTACGAAATTTTCTTTTTCTACGGCTGGATGTCTTGTTTACACAAAAATTACCATTATCATGTGCCAGATGTTATGTACCTATGGATGTCCAAAAGTGATAGAATTAATTACTTTCATTATGTTGTAGACAAAATTAACGGTTTTTTTTTACATTTTCCTTGAGTAGCACATTTGTTAGCATTTGACTTAAATTTGGGTTAAATTTTATATAATAAAAATTAAACTGAAAATGAAAATGGAGAAAGTATTGTGGTTTGTTAATGATTAAAAATATTCGTCCATTGAATAATAAAAATTCAAAGTAAAAATAAGTTTTTATTTCGAAATTTCGAAAGAAAATTCTGAATGGATAAACATTTTAATTTAAAAAAAGAAAAATGATAAAAAGTATTATAAATATATAATAATAATAAAATAATAATAATAATAATAATAAATATAATTAATACTTACTTTTGTCAACGTTTTTCTTTTTAGAATGAGCTTAGCTCTACAAATTAATTAGCGTGCGTCAATTTCACTCTAAAAATGAACCGCATTAATTACGGCTAGTATTGCGTTCCATAGTTGCGGCCAAACTAGCTACGGGGGAAAAAGGCTTTCTTACTTCTAGCAAATGAAGGACTTTTTTCCAAGTACATATGAGGTCGACGTATACAAAGTTGTATACGACTTCAGGTCGTATACAACTTTGGTCTTTTACGATTCCTAATACTTCGGGCTATATTATATTAAAATATTATGAAAAATTTAGAACACATATTTTCAAAAATGTTTTTAAACATTTTGACTAACCGATAAACTCGATCAAATGAATAAATGTCTCTGAAAATAAAAATTATTTCGTAAAACTTTTTTCTTTTTGGCATTTCAATAAATCACAGTATATTTTATTGAGAAAAGGTAAAAAAAAATTCAAAACATAATAATATTGCTTTTATTTCCACTTTTCATTTGTGCATTCACGGACCAGTTTACTAAAATATGTGGACGTAAAATTTAATAAAATTAATCCAATGTGTTTTTTAAAAGACTTTAGTTTTATATAAGAAAAAAACCCCGCCGGACCTGAATATATTTCGTTCAATATTTCATAAAATGAAATGGGGGGGGGGGGGGGGGGTCACGTAGAAAAAATATTTTCCCTAATATATTTTAGGAGAACAGCATTTTAAAGATAAATTAGTCCTATAGTGAATAAGTATTGAAAATTTCGTGAAGATCTGACCATAACTTGATTTATGCGAGATTTATTAAAAATATGCCTATCAGAGCGCGCAGAAATACTTATACATAAGAACGTTATTTTATCACGTAAAAAAAGTAAACAACATTTTAACTTCCCATTTTCATGAGTTATATATGCTGGAAAAAATTCTAAAAAATCATCAGCAGTTTATTTTATGTATCCTCTTTTGAATGGTAAAAAAGTTTTGTTGATAATCTTAATCTAAATTAAAGTTACATCGTGTTACATATAGGGGGGGATAAATAGTTCACAACCAATGGGAGGTCCCTATTGGTCTACAATTCTTATTCCAGCCTGTACAATATCAGGGGGAAAAAAAGAAGAAGGAAACAGTGACTTGTTGGGTCACCCAATGAACTCAGGTTACATTTTTTTTTAAATCAGAAAGAAGGGAGTTTGTAAAAAAAAAAAAAGAAAGAGACAGACTGCAAAATTAGGCAGATGCGAAGAACACGGAGGAACGCTGGCTTCCGGTAGAAAAAGTTTGAAGAAAGTGTCTACGGATGCCTGAAAGTGATACAAAAATTTTTTTTAATTCATATTAATTTCAGACTTTTCTTTTTAAAGATTTTAGGAAAAATAAATAGTAAGTCATATTTCGTATTCGATTTATTGTTTTTGTTCCTTACAACTTGCATCTTACCCGGAATTTGCATTGCCCACAGCCTTTCAAAAACTTACTAATATATATATATATAATTTTTGTTTTAGTTTTTTTTACTGTTTTTTAATTCTAAGGTTTAATTTTATTAATCATATATTGATACGATAGCGTGTGTGTTCGTGTGTCACGCTTACATCAAAATCTCTTCGCATGCGTGCCCCACCTAGATTTGGAAAACCATTCAAGTCACCTAACTTTCGTAATATTTTCAAGTATTTCCCTTTGTCGCAACGATTAGTGACATAGGATTTTTACATCGGTGTTTGACGCCGGCCCGACTGGTTTATAGTTCGATCCCAACCAACCTCTAAGATTTTTTTTTCTACATCGAAGGGGGAGGGAGGTAGGGAGGGGACGACGGGGAAGACACATATTAATATGATAGCGTGTGTGTTATTTTGTGTGTCACGCTTACATCAAAAGCAACGACCTTCCGAATCTTTGTATGCTACTCATGAATTGAAGCCAAATTTAATTTAATCTAAGAGTAAGGTTTAGTCGTCGAAATATTACCTTCACTAGAAATATTGTATATAAAGAAGTTTTGTAAATTGTTTCATGTATTGTTCATTTTTTTAAATAAATATACAAGATAATTTGATTGAAAACACCATTTTGTGTAATTTACACGGGTCTCGCTAGTCCTTATTAATAATAATAATGATAATATTAATATTAATAATAATAATAATACTGATGAGATCTCAGTTTCCAACAGCTGTTGATCGATAACATCGACATGTCAATGTTGCAGATTATGTACATGTATGTATGAATTAAAATAATCATATAAAAAGTGCTCAATATCAAATAGAGCTTTTATATATAAGCCCGGTTCACATTGTTTGGATTTTTATCCTGTGGATGTTTACCATGCCTGGATTAATATATATATATATATATATATATATATATATGGCTTTCTTTGATTTTATTATTTAGTTTTGCATTCTAACCACATTGACCATTCTTTACCTTTTCAGAAACAGTGAATTCTTGTTCCACGCAAGAGAAGGCGTCCGCACTTCGAGAGTGACTTTATTTTCTGTAAGAGAAACAACATACAATCAATTTTCGTTTCTTCTTTTTAGCAAATTTAAGATAAAAACAAAAACTAACGATTATCCGCAGTTTTATTTTTATAAAGAATAAAAACTGTGTTTAACATGGGTGTTGCATCACAAGCACAGATTATAAGAGTTAGGAGTGGATGGAGTACGTTCAGGGAACATCTGTCATTACTAACCAGCAGAGCGTCACCACTGTTAACGAAAGGGTAGAGTCTATCAGGCATGTGTGCGCAGTGTGATGATGTATGCAAGTGAAACCTGGCCAGTGAGGGTTGAGGACATGCGTTGCATGGAGAGAAATGATGTGAGAATGATATAATGAGTCTAAAAGACAGGCTTAGATCAGGTGACCTCAGAGGTAGTTTAAATCTG
This sequence comes from Sepiola atlantica, assembly GCA_963556195.1. Classification (NCBI taxonomy): domain Eukaryota; kingdom Metazoa; phylum Mollusca; class Cephalopoda; order Sepiida; family Sepiolidae; genus Sepiola; species Sepiola atlantica. Next base: position 3,976,163 of record OY744546.1, read on the forward strand.
GACAGTATAGGGAGATGTGTGCAGAACAGGAGACTTTGGTGGTATGGCCACGTTGAAAGAATGGATGAGAGTTGTTGGGTTAGTAGATGTAGAACAGTTGAGGTAGCAGGCTCAGTTCAAGGGAAAAAGCCAAGGAACAAGTGATAAGAATAGATTGAGAGAAAGAGGGATAAATAAAGACCCGGTCAGAGATAGGTTAGTTTGGAAGTCAATTTCTAAAAGCCATCCAACGCATGCCAGCATGTTAAATGGATGTTAAACTGAATATGATGATGATGCTGCTGCTGATGATGGTGATGGATGATGATGGATGAAGATGGTGATGATGATGATGGTGATGGATGATGATGGATGAAGATGGTGATGATGATGATGATGATGATGGTGATGGGTGATGATGGATGAAGATGGTGATGATGATGGTGATGATGATGATGGTGGTGGTGATGATGATGGTGGTGATGATGATGATAATCATGGATGCTGATGATGATGGTGATGATGATGATGGATGATGATGATGCTGGTGAGACATGTATAAATAGAATTTGAAGTTGTAGTTAAAATTATTTCTGTGAATGACTAGAAGATTAGATACATTGTTATGTGTCTTTTTATGTTCCTGTTAAGTCCTCAGTCTAAACTAATATACAAAGCTTTCCCCCTTTCACCCCATAAAATGGCAGAGTTATTTGCCCCTGAGCACGCATTGCATTCTGGTCGGCCATGACAGTAAGGATGTAAAAAAAAACTTGCTTGGAGAACACCGGAAACCATCGCGCATCCAGTGGCTTTTAAATCATCTTCCGACTTGTAAATTTTTTAATAAATGTATTAAGTTTCATATTTCGTCAATTGATCATTTTTGGTCTATTACTAAACCGATAGAAGCCGGTATTATCAGACGTATCAGTATTCTATTTTCCAGGCCTTGTCCCAGAGATACATCGTCGAGAGAATAAGGATGTTGGTTAAAATGTGCCGGTTATCTTGAGATTCTAAGTTCAACTCTGATCAAAGGCAGCAAGATGATTTAACAAGTGAACTGAACGAATGTCAAAAGGTTTGGAGAATGGAATGTGGACAGTGTACGCCCAGGGATCCAATGAATATTTGGACTCTTGCATAAAGAAAATATACACGTCAGCCTACAACAATATGCAAAGCAGAGTTCTCTCCCTGGAATCGTATGAAAAAGCAGAGTTATCTGCCCTTGGAGACGAGGTCGGCCATGACAGATCAGATATAAACACACTCGTCTCGGAGAACCACAGGCAATCATTGTGCATCCAATTGATTTAAATCATCTTCCGACTTGTAAATCGTTTTAATAAAGGTATTGAGTTTCATACTTCGTCCATTGATCTTTTATTGACCTATTATTAAATCAATACAGCAGTTATTATCACACAGGACAGTAATAAGTTACCGTACAAAATCAGAATGTAATAAGAACAGAACAGATACTACACTTTGATCCTAGCCCGAAGGCAGAGGAAGTAAGTTTTCTTTTGAATAAGTGTTAGGCCATCAGCCTACAATAATATGAAAACAGAGTTATCTCCCTTGCACTCCATGAAATGGCAGAATGACCTAACGTTTCGCACGCATTGCATTCTGGGAAACGTGAGGTCGGCCATGATAGTTCGGATATAAACAAACGTAGCACAGAAAACACCGGACAATCAGTGTGCATCTTGCAGCTTTTAAATCATCTTTCGACTTGTAAATCATTTTAATAAATGTATAAAGTTTCATATTTCGTCCAGTGATTTTTTTGGTCTATTACTAAACCGATAACAGTGGTTATTTTTAGACATAAACAGTTCCTAAATGCGTTTCTTTTTAAAATAAGGAGCAACACCGGAAACAATGAAATTTATGTTATCAATGTTATTTTTGGGGTTACCCAGTACCATGGCTTCAAAACTATTTGGTTGAATTGCACCAACTTTGTTATGAAGAGCCTTTGGGATGCCGGTTGTAATAAAATTAAAAATCTTAGCCTTTTGGCTGGGATCAAAGTGTAGTATCTGTTCCGATGGATACTACACCCCATCGACTGGTATTGTCTTGGCCTTCAGGGCTTGATTGCGCCGGTCTGTGGGTGTGTCCTGTGCAGCTCTAGGAGGTCCACCCTCCCAGGCTTTGCCTCCCCTCTTTGGGGTGGAGTAAGTTTACTGCCTGAGGCGCCTCTACCGGGGAATGCCGATGGGGCTGCCCAGGCATTTTTTGTAGGCCAGAGTGCTCACCTTCTCAGGCGCTGGTTTTTCAAATCCCACTTTCCCGAACTTGTGTCACATCTTACCGCTGTGGGAAGAAGATAAGCAAAAAAAAAAAAAATTATGATACTTAAATAAAAACCCCAATAACCCCCTGGAGGAGAAAGACTAAAAGTCGACATTTTAGGTTGTGTTGTTGTTTTTTTTCTGAAATTGTTAAATGAACTTACTGCAAGGTTTTGTTTCAATTGGGGAAGTGACCGTGGTTTGTTGTATTGTCCGGATATGGATAGGGGTTATTGGACTTTGGGGGCAAAAGCGTGGGTTGTACCGATGGGCAGCATTTGTCCAAGCAATAGCCTTCATTAAAGAAATATAAAAAGAAAAGAAATGATATTGAAAAAAAAAAATGGAAATCTCAGCCATAAAACACAGGCATATAAATGATAGAACAGTTGGTTTTCTTTGGAAAGAATAAAAATTTATATATATATATATATATAGAAACAAACTAATATAATAACTGTTAAAACTAAATTGACTTACATGAGTGATTTTCCACTGAACGACTTGGGACTTAAGGGTTTAAAAAATCTTTTTTTTTTTTAGTTTTAATGGTTGAGAAACTTCCGAGACTATATATATATATATATATATATATATATATATATATATATATATATATATATATAATTGAGCTTAAACCACTTCATTATAGGTTCTATCTACTAAAAGTTTACTTTTAGTTTCATATTTGGTTCTACTTTAAGCTCCTACAAAGTTGAGGTTTTTCTCCTATTTTGTGAAATGTGCAACAAGGAATTTCTACCGTTTTCAGCACCGAATATACCTTGCATTGAACAATCGAAGTTTGAAATAAATCTGGACATTCGTACATGTTTATCACTCTTTTCATCTATCTTATATATATATATATATATATATATATATATATATATATATATATATATAAAATGATATTGAAAAAAAAAAAATGGAAATCTCAGCCATAACACGCAGGCATATAAATGATAGAACAGTTGGTTTTCTTTCTTTGGAAAGAATCAAATGTTATATATATATATATATATATATATATATATATATATATGTATTATTATTATTATTTAAGGAGCAGATTTTTTCTCCGCCTGATGAGATCTTAGTTTCTCATAACTATTGATCGATAACATTGACATGCCAGTGTAGCGGCTTTCTGTACATGCCTGTATAAATAAAAATACTTATATAAACAGCTCTATTTACTATTGAGTACTTTTATAAGCCCAGATGAAATTCTGCGAATTTTTATCCTGTGGATGTCTACTTTACCTGGATTACTATATATATATATATATATATATATATATATATATATATATATTATATATTTATATATTTATATATATATAGTCTCGGAAGTTTCTCAACCATTAAAACTATATTAAAAAAACAAAACAAAAAACTTATAGTCTTTCAGTGGCAAAAACACTCATGTAAGTCAATTTATTTTTTACAGTTATTATATTAGTTTGTTTCTAACACTATTTTAAGGGATCATCAGTTGTTTACCATGAAAAACTGTTTAATGTAGTTTGCTTGAAGCATTGTTTAGTGTGTATATACAAGGTAATTCATAGGAGGCGATGACAATGCAGAGGTATAACGGATAAACGTGGACTGAAAGCAAATTAAGACATAAGGAAGTGGACTGAGTTTTTCTTTTTTTAATAATTTTTTTTTTAATAATTTTTTAATTTTTAATTTTTTTTTTCATTGTAATTAAAATCTTACTTGGTATCAGTACGGTTTGATGTAAAAAAAAAAAAAAAAAATTTATATTAATAAAAGGTAGAAAACTGAAATTTCATCTGTTTACCAAAATAACTGATTGTGTCCGTTGTCCGTTGACTGACACACAAAAAAATACTAACATAAAATTGCGTTTAAAAAATTCCTTAACCAAATGTGTTTCAACTTTTAATTTTTTTGATTTCAAATTCTTGGTCACTATACTTATGCCCGTATTACACGTCTACTGCCTCATCGTGTTACGGCAGCTAAGAAACTCACCTGTCCGTTGGGTTTGCACAAAATGGTTGTATATTCAGGCCCGACACCCCATTTGACCTGTGCATCCCAAATGTAGTTATTGGGTGGCTCGTGGAATACGTCATTGTCGCAGGAAGCTGCCCAGATGGTAATGATTGAATTCTGAGGGAATTTTGTTCGAGGTGGAAAACGGAACACGATGACAGGATGGCCGCCAACATTCTGTTTGATCATGTAGTTACCAATTTCTGTGTCCTGGAAAAGAATTTCAAAGAAAGCACGAATTATAGAATCCGTGGTGCAACATTTCCTGATTTTGTTTGAGAAAGATTTTTAATGCAGCAATGTTTAAATGTGGGTTAGGGTTAGGGTTACAATTAGAATTCGAGTTTAAATGTGGGTGTATTAAGTTAGGGTTAGGGGTAAGGGTTAGCCGTTAGGATAGCTTTAGAGTTAGGTTAGGGTCAGGGATAGGGGTTAGGGTTAGTATAGGGTTAGGGTTGTTAGGGTTAGGAGTTGTTAGGGTTAGTATAGGGTTAGGAGTTAGGGTTGTTAGGTTAGGGTTTAGAGCAGGGCGGTCAACCTCCGGCCCGCGAAGGCTTAGCGTTGACCCGCCACCCTGCTATGCTTTATTATTGCAATCCGGCCCGCGAACCTCCCAGTAAAACTCATATCATTTTGTGACATAGACGTAAAAGTAGGTTTCAATTAAGATTTACAGTGGGATAAAAATGTATGAACATCAGCGAGCGATGATGCATGTATATTTCATTTTTCTTTAACTATTAATTTCAAATCCTTGGCCTGAGATGAAAATAGAAAAAGAGAAAGAGAGAGGCAAAGAGGAAACGAGAGACGAGGAAAGGGCATAAATCAGAGAACCTATGTGATGTTACCGTGCAGCCCTGGGGATTACAAACTTAGATCCTCGCGACCGCCGAGCCTGGAGTGGAATACTTCGAGCAAGACTGACAGGCAGGCCCCGCCCCCTTATAAAGGACTAATCAAAGGCTTGTTCAAAAATAAATCGGATGAAGAAGAAGAAGAAGAAGAAGAAGAAGAAGATGTATGAAGAAAGAATAAACCCCAAAATGCATTTGCGACATTCATTTATTAATAACGTTTACAAGAGAAGAAGAAGAAAAAGAAGAAAAAGAAAAAGAAGAAAAAAAAGAAGAAAAAGAAAAAGAAGAAAAAAAAGAAAAAAAAGAAGAAGAAGAAAAAGAAAAAAAGTAGAAGAAAAAAGAAGATGAAGAAAAAGAAAAAAAGTAGAAGAAAAAAGAAGATGAAGAAAAAGAAGAAGAAGAAGAAAAATAAGAAGAAAAAGAAGAAGAAAAAAAAGAAGAAGAAGAAGAAAAAGTAGAAGAAAAAAGATGAAGAAAAAGAAGAAGAAGATGTCTACAACGACGAAGCTGGTTCCGTTGATGAAGTGTGAGATTCGAAGAACACCCGCGTCTATGTTATATTATTAATGATTCACCACATATCAAAGGCTAAAAGCCACTCGAGGATAAAGATTAATGAGATGGAGAAGATTGTCAGTTGAATGATGAAGAATATCATGAGAGGATTGAAAATTATGAAGTGAATAAATAACATTTGATTACTTATGAGGACGATTTATGGCAAGTATTTGTTGACATTGGACTTGAAGACAAACATATTGTAGCCTGGGAAGTTCTTAGAACCAGGCTCTGTTCATGGATGATGCGAGGCACACAAAGAGGAAAGGAAAGTTCTTTTCAATTCTGGTAAAAGTTGCGTTATTTCTGTGAATGTCTTACATGGAGAAACCAGAGATTGGTGCTCAATCGAGCACCTTACATGGAAATAACAATAGAGTAGAGAAAGACTAGCAAAAAAAACCAAACAATTGAATAGTTATCAAAGGGAAAAATAATACCCATCTTTGCCCATTGTCCATTGACTGACGTCATAAAAATCCTAACGAACGATTGCATTTAAAAAATTCCCAAACAAACTGCGTGTCAATAATTTTTCATTGTTTTATGGTATCGCGTTCTTCGTTAGTAACTTATAGCTAAACTATAAGTCTATCGTCTTATCGTAATACAACATTCTCCCACTATAAAAGATAAAATCATATCAGTTACCGTTTCTCAAGAAAAATCTTTGGAAAAAGAAAACAATATCTTACCTTTCTATCAGAATTGTAAAGCCGTACAAACTTTCCTTCTTCATTGAGTTCAAGAATGCACAAACTGCCAATCGCACTGGAAATCGAAATCGAAAAGAAAAAAAATTAATTGTGACTCATAATGATGATGATGATGATGATGATGATGATGATGATCATGATCATCATCATCATCATTGTCATCAATTTTATTATCTTATTTCCCTGTTGTTGGCCCATTTCGCATAACGGTTGCGTCTTACCAAAAACTTTTTAAAAATTGGTACTTGGCACCTCCTTGCTCGCTCAACACTCAGCTTTATAAGGTCAAGGATCAAGGGTAAGTGGAGTAATCCTGGGAAAGAAGTGGCGCTCTCTCCTACATCTCCGTGTAGTTGCTAATGAAAAAGGAACCTTCGGGTCGTCCTCAACTATGGTCGACCATTTGCCATTTTTTTTAGGGTTTTGAAATGAGTATAAATATTAACTAATTGAAATGAGTACAAATATTAACTAATTGAAGTTTTTAAAGTAAATAAATAATTTATTTTAAAAAACAAATAATTTGCGTTGTCCAGGTTTTCAAAATATTCAAAAAAAAATATTCTCCTTATTATTGCCATTTCAGCAACGTTTTCAATGTGTGACTTTTCAAACTAATAATTTCTAATGTTTTTTTGCCAATAAAAACATAATTTCTAATGTTTTTTTGCCAATAAAAACATAATTTCTAATGTTTTTTTGCCAATAAAAACATAATTTCTAATGTTTTTTTGCCAATAAAAACAATACGTAGATACATTCATCATAGTTACTTACTCTCTCTTTTCCACAAAATTTTACAAATATCTTTCTTTGTGCTAGTTATAAAACAGAAGCTAGGCAAAGATGGTAATTGACATACCCAGGTACTGCACCCACACGACTGATGCGATGCTAAATAACTTTGCTTACCTTGAAGTCGTCGCTTTGTATTCGTGATAAAGCGACGGCGTGGTTGATTTCGAAACATGATTTCTTCCCTTTTTGTACTCCGCGTTGCAGGGAAACAAATCTTGGGAACTGTTGAAGAACATCTCTTCAAAGTAATCCTTGCCTTTTCCGAACTGTTTGCCGGCAAAACCAGGTATCATCATCGTCGTCGTCGCCATGTCGCCTTGCTCGCCTGAGAAAGAAAGAACTAAACCCTGAGGCACCTCCTGGTTTTATAGGCTAAGAAAGCAAACTTGAAAGGTTGAAGACAATATTGTCACGGTGAAAACTGTGGGAAAATAGAAGTTACATGCCTGAAGTTATGGGCTTAGAAAAAGACTTGAAGAATCAGCATAAGTTTTTGAGGTTTGGTAGTTTTGTTTTACGGCATATCAACCCTTTTTGGGTTATTTAATGCCGAATCTGGTCATTATAGTAAAAGTTTTTATGCTTCAAGTTCTTTATATCTGCAAATGTTTAATCATCGTTTTTGGTTTGGTAGTTTTGTTTTACGGCATATCAACCCTTTTTGGGTAATTTAATGCCGAATCTGGTCATTATAGTAAAGGATTTATGCTTCAAGTTCTAAAAATAAAATAAAAAAGGGGAGAGAGAAAGGGAGAGGGGCTGTTGTTTTTGTTTTTGGTTTTGTAGAACATAATTAAGTTTTACAAAAAAAAAAAAAAAAAAAAAAAACAAGAAACGTCAATGTAGGTGAATTTCGTCTCAGGGAGCCACAGGGCAGCCTGATCTGGTATCACCAGATAAGTTTTTGAAACGTAACGATGACTGACATAGAATAAAACGTGTCTTCATATTTAAAAAGGGCTAGGGTTCTGGTCTGTTAGAAGCATCATATAAATATGTTAAAGGTGGTCACTGAGTTTCAACTATGGGTATAATAAAACATATTTGATCAAATAGCAAAAAAAAAGATTTGGCCATTTTTTTATTGTTATGTTAGTGTGTAGGGAGGTAATCTCGACACAGTTTATGACGTGGTATTTCGTGTTAACTCTTATTTTTCAGGCTACGTGAAGCGCTCTTTAGCATCGGTAGGCAATCACCTAGAAATGGTGTCTCAATAAAAGCACTGGTCCCCACCACCTCACTAGGTTGGCATCAACTAAGGTAATGCCTTCCAAAGAAAATAGGTCGCATTTCAGGCTATTTCTAAAAGCCGTCCAACACATGCCAGCATGTAAAACACACGTTAAACCAAAATAAAAATTTTTTTTTTCATGGAAATCGCTCTCGACACGGCATGAAGCCACTTGATGTAAGGAGCTAAAAAAATGCTACCTCAAGGTAAAAAAACTAGCTGAAAAAACGATAAGTGTTAAATGGATAGATTCCGACCCAGAAACCAGCAATTCTTCCCCCTTTGTCAGAAACATCATTCATGGAATTTTTTACATATTTTTGTAAACATAGTTCACCCCAAACAAGGCATTCTGCCACTGTAGACGTAAGAGGCTACTGAGAATTGGGGTGAAAGTTTTGGGGGTCATCCTAAATTGGGAGCTGTGCAGTGAGATGCTTGTTCACATTAGTTTTAAATTTCTGCATGCCGTTACGGGAGGGGAAACAGGGAGCAGGGAGGGAGTTTCAAAGGCCAGCAGCTCGAGGAAATAACCTATTGGAGTAGGAGGTTCTCCGACATCTGGGTACCTCCACATTGAGTGGATGGGATTTTACTGATTGTATGGTTGGTCGTGGGTATTTACGTCGAGGGGGCACCAGGGCCACAAGTTCGTCGGAGCACATTCCATTGAAGTACTTATAAAACAAGCACAGGGATGCAACATTGCGGCGATGGGACAGGGGCTGGAGCTTGGTTGGCAGTGTGGGACGTATTAGATTTGAGAGACTAGTGGTTGGTGCACCAGCCTAGATGTGACAACAATACTCCAGGGGTGGATGGAGTAAGTTCAGGAAACTTCTGCCTTTATTAACTAGCAGAGTGTTACGACTGTCGACCAAGGTAGACGTCTTTCAGGCATGTGTACGCAATGTGATGATGTGTGGAAATAAAATTTGCCATTGAGGATTGAGGACATGTGTTGCATGGAAAGAAATGCTCTGAGGATGATACGATGAATATGTAATTTGAGTCTTAAAAACAGGCTTAGATCTGATGACCTCAGAGGAAGATTAAATCTTGACAGCGTAGGGAGATGTGCGTAAAATAGGGAGCTTCGATAGTATCGCCACGTTGAAAAAATAGATGAGAGTTCTTTGGTCAGTAGATGTAGAACAGTTGAGGTAGCAGGGTCAGTTCACAGGGGAAGGTCAAAGAAAATACGGGAGGAAGTGATAGAAATGGACTTTAGAGACAGAGGGAGAAATAAAGACATGGTCAGAGATAGGTTAGTTTGGAAGTAAATTTCTTAAAGCCGTCCAACACATGCCAGCATGTAAAATGGATGTTAAACCGAATATGAGGATGAAAAAACAACAACAAAAAAATAGAAAAACAAAAGGAAAAGAATTAGTTTTTACCAGGGAAAGTTGAAGATCGAATTGGACCAACTGGTTTTGGAATTGGAGTTTGGAATTGTGAAGGTTCTTCTGGAAGCGGTGAATTTATCAATGGAACATTGCAGGAATTGTCAACAGTTCCTTTAGAAGCAGAATCATTTGTCGGAGTTTGTTCAGGTGTGCGGGTTCTTGTGGACACCCATCCATCTTGAGGCGGAAGGGTTAGATTTCCTGCCTTTTTGTTGTCTTCAATCTTAGGCTGGGGAGAAGATATGGTGGAAGCAACATCGTCAGCGGCCACATTGCTGATTTCATCGTCCCTTGTCCAGTTCCCTTTTTTCTTGGCAGAGAGTATTTGGAGTCTGTAAAAAATTTTAAAACTTAAAAAACAAAACAAAAAACAAAACAAGTTTTCTATAGACAGATACAGACATTATTTATATACTTCCTGGGTAACCTCGTTGGCATTCCCCGGTGGGGGCGCCTCAGGTGACTGGCAATAAACCAACCCCTTCACAAAGAGAGAAGGCAAAGGCTGAGATAGTAGTCCTCCTAGGACCTCTGAAGACATATACCTCACTCCAACAGAGCAGGGCGAGAAGATGCCACAACGGCCCGCCCTCTGTTGGCTTGATCGGCGAGGATGACTCCTCAACTCGTATCAGTGTATTCGAATAAGAATTCAGATACATACATTATTTATATTCGAATATCTATGTATTGATGGAAAAAATATTCAGAGGCGGTACCCAGAAGGAAGTCTGCAGCTGCTGGGGTTGCAAAAAGAGTGCTCCTTAAGCGACCCACGCCAACAGGGTCTGGTATCAATCAAACTAGAACTGTAATGGTTAACAACAACAGGAGAATTGCACCCGTATTTATAGGTGAAATTACTCCCACTATTCCCCACTCATTCCTGACTATAAAAGTCATTCCTTCTTTGTAACTCATGTTGGCCACATATCCCCCAAACGCTGAGCACACAATCAGTAAGTACCACCCTTTTTTTTTTCACACACTCCCAACCAAAACAACAACAAAAAAAAGGTCAGAAGAGAAAAAAACGATAACTCATATTTTCACGATTTCGGGGTTTTGGGTCTCCATTGTTTACAAAAATGTCAAAATGTACGTAAAATCATTTTTTTTCTTCTTTTTCTTATAATTTAATAACTACTGGATGAATTTGCGTATTTTTTTCTGCACAATCTTATTTTCAGCTAACACGTAAGTACATAATAAAGTTTATACATTCTTTAAATATTTCAATGTCAGGGTTGATATGCATAAGCACCATTTTGTTTCCTAAAAGGCTTTTACGTTTGATTATTTAAATTGAAAGTAATATCTAAAAAAATAACTTGTTTTTAATTTATTTTTATTTCTATATCAAAGAATAGAACAGATTGGATTTGAATTTGGTTTTAGGCCAATATATTTCGACGCTTGAATTAATTTTGAATTATCTCCCCTGATCTTGATGGAAACAAATATTCATAGGCGGTTCCCAGAAGGGAGTCTGCAGCTGCTGGGGTTGCAAAAAGAGTTCTCTTTAGCGACCCACGCCAACAGGGTCTGGTATCAATCAAACTAGAACTGTAAAGGTTAACAACAACAACAGGAGAATTGCACCCGTATTTATAGGTGAAATTACTCCCACTATTCCCCACTCATTCCTGACTATAAAAGTCATTCCTTCTTTGTAACTCATGTTGGCCACATATCCCCCAAACGCTGAGCACACAATCAGTAAGTACTGAAAAACGACACATAAAGCTGATGAAAATGGATATAAGTTGATATGTTTATTTGGCACATGTGGCCGGTAAGAAGATTATCTAGAACTAAAACAAAACAAAGATGGCTGACCGATATTTATACTGCCAAAATGAAGTCTCGTGAAGTCTCGTAAAGTCACGTTCTCAAAGGGAGGCAACTTAATCAAAACGGTCCAAGGGGAACAACTCTATTTAATCTTAACAAATACCACCCCCTATTTTTTTCACAGTATCTCATATAGAGATCAAGTGTTATCCCCAAGAAGGGGCCCCTTGATTTCTGAGAACTTCGACTGAAGTAAAATGAAACAAAACAGACAACTTCCCTTTATATAATAGATTAAAGTTCCGAGAGCTATGTATGCTTATTTGAAAGACGGAATGGGAAATAATTTGAAAATTAAGGAAGAAACTATTTGTTAGCTAGGAAGAACGTGTAGTATCTGTTTTGCTAATGCACATGGTTTATTATGTCCTCGGTCACTGAAGGAAATCCTTCTAGACTGAGGCTATTTTTATTTTTGTTCCAATCCAGAATGCCCTTTTTTTGGGGAGCTAGATTTTCACCACATTAAAAACCGACTTTGTGTCTAACTTTGCCCTCGTGGGGAGGCTAGCAAATAGGAACTATAGGATATAACTCTTTCAAGAGTGACCTCTCTTAACCCGAGAAAAAAAACTTGTGATGTAAATAATTCAAGGTCAAGGTTAAATGCAAAACCAAGGTCATGGTTACATGGGGCATTGTCAGTTCTAGGGATGCGATGTCCACATTTGAAAATCAATCGAAATATCAATTTACATCAATTACCGTTTGTCTCCCTCGTTTAACAAGGCTTTGATCTCTGTCAATTCCAGCGCCGGTTTCTCTCCGCTTGCCTTGTTAGCATTCGCCTCTTCGGCTTCGACTCTTGCACACAGTTCATGATAAAGCTCGCGTAGATATTTTTCCAAACTGCTCGCATTCGAAGAATTTGCCACGTCTTCACACATTTCTAACGGATTTGAAAACTGAAAGGAAAATGGTATTAAAATTTTAAATACTTTGCATAAGCAGATAAAAACAAAAAAAATACACCGCAAGAAGAGACTAAAAAAGTTTATCGGAATTTGCGGTCGTAAACACCGCAAACGCAACTGCCTAGAATGTTTCGGAAATTTTGTGATTAGCTTGAACATTATTCTCACAACGTTTTGGCCGATGTAACCTCCGTCTTTTCTGTCGAACTCGGGAATCTGTATTCCCAAGTTTAACAGTATACACCTGAAGAAGGTCGGAGGTTACATCGGCCAAAATGCTGTGCGAATAACATCCAAGGTGAGAACAGTAGTTTGAATAATACAAATAATACAACTGCATATGTTGTGGAACATTCCGATAAAATTTCAAGTTCATAGGTCTAATAACCTAAAAGTAGTTCAATCTTTGTGAAAACCTTTTGAAATTTCCAAATTTCTTTTAAGATTTCCAAATATTTATGAACATTTTTGGAATTTATAAATATTTATGAAACCTTTTGGAATTTCCAAATATTTGTGAAAATATTTTGGAATTTTCAAATATTTATGAAACCTTTTGGAATTACCAAATATTTCTAAAAATTTCTGAAATTTCTAAATATTTATGAAACCTTTTTGAATTACCAAATATTCGTGAAACCTTTTGGAATTTCTAAATATTTATTAAACTCTCTTGTGATGTCTTAATAGACCATCTTTCTTTACTATCTCTTTCTCTCTCTTTTCCCCATCACTCTCCCTCTCTCTCCTTCCTTCCTCTATTTTGAAATTTCATGATCTCATAAATATTCGGAAATTCCAAATATTTATGAAAACCATTCCGCTAAAATGTCAACTTCATAGTTCTAATAACTGTTGTATAGGATGACCTACCTTCCATATGGACATATAAAAGAATGGTTGCACCTTTCTTATAAATTAGCTGTCAGCCATATTCATATAAATTGATATCAGTCAAAGATACGTCCTCGACGATCAGTCCGACAGAGGGTGGGCTGTTCTGGCTTCTTCTGGCTCTGTTCTGTCGAACTTAGACATGTGTAGTCCTAGGAGGTCCACGCTCCCAGGCTTTGCCTTCTCTCTTTAAGAAGAGGTTGGCTTATTGCCAATCGCCTGAGGCACCCTTACTGGGGAATGCCGACAATGCTACCCAGGCTATTTTTAGAGGCCAGAGTTAAAGTGTGAATAAGGAACTTTGATTTCAGGGGACACGCCCTCAGTCAGGAAGGATCACGCATGGGCACGTACAAGAACAAGCAGCTAACAAGGTATGCATAATAATTGTGAACTTCCATGTGTTTTTTTGTAATAATGATGGCAACTTGTTTTTTTTTTTTCATGTATGACACAAGGTTCACACCCAACATGACGTCACTTCCGTCTGGCGGTGGATCAAGAGCGGTAAAATATAAGCGTGATTGGGATTGTATTGATGTGAAACGCCACTTACGTCGGTAGGATTTGAAGCTTGGGTTTCATCTGGTTGTTTGCTGTCTTCTAAGGAGGAATCTATCTGACCCACATCATCATCTTCAGCATCACTTAGCCAAGTGTCCTTGTTATTCAGCCTGTTAGAAAAAATTATTATGTAATAATCTATTATATAAAAGGCCAGTTGTCTGTGTGTCTGTACGTCCAGCTAAAAGTAAAAAAAACTACAAACCAACCAGCCACAAAGTTGGTATATTTTTGATCGGCGTTGCCCTGGTTAAATAATATCTAAAATTGAAAATGGGCTAAAAGGCTGGCTGACAAAAACGTCTAATCCTAAATTGGTTAGGGTTAGGGTTGCTGACCAAAAACCGGTGTTTTTATCGTGACACCATCACCAAAATGTAAGGTTGAAACCAGTTTAGAAGTAGACTTTTTTGTCAGCCAGCCTTGTAAGCCTTTCCTTCCCTATTGAGCTCTTGAAGGGCTTATTTTCTGGCTAGCCTGTTTGGAGTCCAGGGGATTGAATGCAAGATAGGAAAAAAGCATGGTGAAATTCCAGATTGAGTCCTGATAAACTTTGGCAAACTGAAGTATATAAAAGGCAAATAACTCACCTGGGGAAAACGTGACAAACTTCAGGAAAAAGAAGGAGAAAAAAAAGAAAAATGAAAAAAAAAAAGAGAAAGATTCCACCCCCCAAAAAATAATCACATTCAAAAAAATCTCGAATCAGATCCCCTAACGATGGCCTCAAAGCGTTGGGGAATCTTTCGCTTTTTTTCTAGGATTCTCAGTTTGATGGTGAACAATACTATGAGAGGATTGCAAACAATGGACGAAATGGCCAAAGTTCAGAGGACGGCTCGACAAGTCTTTGTTGACATTGGACTTGAAGACGACCATGTTGTAGTCTGTAGGGAAGTAGTCTCACGGTAAATGTCCCACGGGTGGGGATTTCTTTTCCTCTCCTCTTCTCTCTCGTTGTATACGCCTTCTTCTTCATCACCTTCTTATTCTTTTTACGAGCAGCTTTCGTAAATGTTATTAAAAAAAGGAACAACACAAATCTACTTGGGTTTGAACAATCTCTTTTTGGCAGTATACATGTATAACCCCCCCCCCTCCCCTTGGGAGGGAGCAGCTTTCCAAAAAACCCAACCTCTCTCTCTCTGCTGATTCGTCACGTCACGCTAGCCACTTTTTGCTTGTGTTGAAACTGCCAAGATACGTAGCTCTCACTCGACTTCTAATGGAAAATTCCACTTTACTTAATTCTCATATGAGACGTGGAAATTTCCCATGCTAACCTTATATTTACACACCCACATTTAAATATTATTACATGAGCATACAAACTTAACTGGCATATGATCTTACACGAATTGTTGACAATCCCACTCTCGTTTTCCAATACTGAGAGACTTTTGTTGCCTTTTATGATGGAAACTAGTATGGCGACCTGGCGTTGCCCGGGCACGGACAACAAAATAAAAGAGTTAAAAAATGTGCGTGACATCTTTTTTTGAAAAACTTCTTTCTACCTCCCTCTCTCTATCCCCACTCACTATCTCTCTCTATATATATCCCCCACTTCTCTCCCTCCCCTCTCTCCTCCTTTATCAGCACTCTATCTCTCTCTCTTTCTCACAATTTCACACCAAAGATCGATGGAAAAAAAAGTTGCTCTAAATATCCCCCCCCCCCCCCCACATGACCTTTGTTCCTATTGACCCCCAAAAGAATGAATTCTACAAAAAATAATGTGTCCATATTCTGTCGAGGCAATGCTGAAAAAGATATCAGCTTTGTGGGTGTGTCTTGTGTAGTTTATGATTTTTAGGTGGAAACACGCACACAAACAGTTATTATCATTAATATTATTATTATTATTATTAATATTATTATTATTAATATTATCATTATTAATATTATTATTATTAATATTATTATTATCATTATTATTAATATTATTATTATTAATATTATCATTATTAATATTATTATTATTAATATTATTATTATTAATATTATCATTATTAATATTATTATTATCATTAATATTATTATTATTATTGTTATTATTAATATAATTATTAATATTATTATTATCATTAATATTATTATTATTATTGTTATTATTAATATAATTATTAATATTATTATTATTATTATTATTTTATTATTATTAATAAGGACTAGCGGGACCCGTGTGAATTACACGAAATGATGTTTTCAATACTAATTATCTTTTTCCTTTTGAATAAAATATTATAAGATTAGACTTGTATATTTATTTTAAAAAATGAACAATACATGAAACAATTTACAAAATAAAAACGTTTTTGTGTCCGTCCGTCAGACTTTTTTCTCGATTTGATCGATCGGCTAATTCCGATTTCGACGACTAACCTTACTTTGTAAATGCTTTAGATTAAATTAAATTTGGCTCCAATTCATGAGTAGCATACAAAGATTCGGAAGGTCGTTGCTTTTGATGTAAGCGTGACACACAAAATAACACACACGCTATCATATTAATATGTGTCTTCCCCGTCGTCCCCTCCCTGCCTCCCTCTCCCCCCCCCCATTCAATGTAGAAAAAAAACCTTCAGAGGTTGGTCGGGATCGAACTATAAACCAGTCGGGCTGACATCAAAAAACGACGTCAAAATCCTACGTCACTAACCGTTGCACCAAAGGGAAATACTTGAAAATATTACGAAAATTAGGTCACTTGAATGCTTTTCCAAATCTAGGTGCGGCACGCATGCACAAAGCTTTTGATGTAAGCGTGACACACGAACACACACATTATCGTATTAATATATATAGAATAACAAAAAGATGTATTTAGCTGCGGATGTTTTTCCGATGATTTCTACGGAGGCGGCGCTTACCTTTGCTCAAGTTCCTTGTTAGTCTTCGCGATGATACTCAGGTGTTTCTCGATCTCTAACAGCGACAGATTGCGTTCATCCTCCATGCGTTGCAGCTTTTCTTTGTACACGCGAATCTCTTCGACAATCTTCTTATTTAACTCATACTCAGCCGTGAACCTTTAAAAAACAAACAAAAAACAATGAAACCAACTGTCAAGGCTCAAAGGCCACTCGAGGATAAGGGTTAATGAGATTGTCAGTTGAATGATGAACAACATCATGAGAGGATTGGAAACGATGGATTTGATTACTTAAGAGGACAACTAAAGTATTTGTTGACATTGGACTTGAAGATGACTATATTGTAGTTAGCAGAGAAGCAGTCCTGTGGTAGTGTGTTACACAGAGGGGGACATTCTTAGAAAGAAACTCTGTTCATGGAAGTTTCGTTTGGTTTTCGGAACATAGAAAAGTAAGGAAACTTCTTTGCAATTGTGGTAGCTCTACACAGGTATTTGCTGCGAAGGTTTTGCCGGGAAGAACCAGAGATTGTAACTCAGTCGAGAACTTACCATGAAAATAATGATAGAGTAGAGAAAGACTAGCGATGCCTCATCTGTGTAGGAAAGAGAAGAGATCACCCCCCCTCACTAGATTGCAAAGTCGGTTTTGTACTCTGTTAAGTGCTTTTAGCGGAGCCTCCCCAGATGTGGCAGCAGTATCTCCCCAGATGTGGCAGCAGTGCCTCCCTAGATGTGGAAGCAGTATCTCCCCAGATGTGGCAGCAGTGCCTCCCCAGATGTGGCAGCAGTGCCTCCCCAGATGTGGCAGCAGTATCTCCCCAGATGTGGCAGCAGTGCCTCCCCAGGTGGAGGATTGTATCAGGAGTCGTCAGGTATTTTCGGAAGCGGTAGAATAAACCAATCATTTTCCCAGTAACCTTCGTAAAGATTCGATGTAAGACTTCCATTTCAGGTCTGAGGTGAAAGTTACTCCTTGGGGCTTTTCAAGGCAAAGGACTTCCTCAAGGAAGGGAGCCGTTCATTTCAACTGAGGCAAAACGAGGATCCGAGCATTGGTGGTTAAAGGAGAGAAGCTAGGTTTTAAAAGTGTTAAAAGTAACAAAGGAGAGTGTTTTTTTAGGTTAGCTTGAATTTATTTCTATGTCTGCATTTAAAAAATAACCGCATTTTTCTGGTTCAAAAGAATATTTTTGTCCCTAACTTGCAGACACAAATTTGATATTAATCTGAGTTTTCCATTCAAATTGAATCTGTAGCTAAAAAACTTCAACTCAATATATATATATATATATATATATATATATATATAATAGAGAATGGTAGTTTGCTTGAAGCATTGCTGGGAATAGTAGTAGTATGTTTTAAAAAGGCTGTGGGCAATGCAAATTCCGGGTAAGATGTAAGCTGGAAGGAACAAAAATAATAAATCGAATACGAAAAAAAAAAAATCATTTATTTAAATAAATGATTTTTGAGAATAATCCAGACATCACACAAACAGCTAACACCACACTTGCTGTTATGTAAGATTTTAAGAAAAAAAAAATAGTAAGTAACATTTTGTATTCGATTTATTATATTTGTTCCTTCCAGCTTACATCTTACCCGGAATTTGCATTGCCCACATCCTTTTAAAAACTGATATATATATTGTTACGTCATACCACTATTCGAAGTTAAGATTTTACCAGACAAAATACTAACAGAGCACATGAGTTCATTTTTATGTTTTCATTTCCTTATTTCAGTTTGTAAGCGGAAAAGCAGATAGATAATTGCTAGCGAGCAAAGATACATATCACTTCCTGTAAAAATCCCCCCTCACGTTTCACTAATCTTATATTATCACCGATTTCGATTGTCGATTTCGTCACCCCCACCGAGTAAGATCAATGCACCCAACAACCTTGGTCTTAAGTACATCTGACCCTTTCACCAGTATCGGCGTCACAAAAACCACTTACGCATCCAGTTACGTGACCGACACCTATATAAGTTACTAAAGTCGGGCACTTAGACTCGGTTTTCACAGTTTCTACACTCGCGTTCGGTTGGACAATATCTATGAAGAAAGAAAAAGAAAAAAAGAAAAAAAAAGAGAAAAAGCCTTCATTATCATACAGAAAAGATTGGGCAAAAGTGCCTCAAAGAAAACGCATTTTTAAGTTAACGAAAAGCTGATATGAGCAATTTGAATATTTTGACTTTTTTCCATTGTGAATGAAAAACTGAATTTGAAATATTGAAATGATTTCAGAAACTACGTTTTGGGAAAATGGTCTGATTGTAAACCTGCAGTAGGGTTAGGGTTAGGGTTGTTAGGGTTAGGGTTAGGGTTAGAGTTAGGTGTGTTAAGGTTAGGGTTAGAGTTAGGTTTGTTAGGGTTAGAGTTAGGTTTGTTAGGGTTAGGGTTAGAGTTAGGTTTGTTAGGGTTAGGGTTAGAGTTAGGTTTGTTAGGGTTAGGGTTAGAGTTAGGTTTGTTAGGGTTAGGGTTAGGGTTAGAGTTAGGTTTGTTAGGGTTAGGATTAGGTTTGTTAGGGTTAGGGTTAGAGTTAGGTTTGTTAGGGTTAGAGTTAGGTTTGTTAGGGTTAGGGTTAGGGTTAGAGTTAGGTTTGTTAGGGTTAGGGTTAGAGTTAGGTTTGTTAGGGTTAGGGTTAGGGTTAGAGTTAGGTTTGTTAGGGTTAGGGTTAGGTTTGTTAGGGTTAGGGTTAGGGTTAGGTTTGTTAGATAATGGCCCTATGGGAATGGACGTATCTGTTGGAGATCGGGTTTAACTTGCGCTAATTAACGCGGGGCAGTCGAGTGCAGAACAGGGCTTGTTCTTACAGTCGGAGCTGGCAGACGTGACAAGGTTACGTGTGACGAGACCTCAGATCAAGGGTCAGTCTACACCTGCGAGAGGCTCTGTGACTTCGCGGGCCTTGCGTGGGAAACAAAGCGATCTGTGACGTCACTCGTTCTCGTGAGAAGCGAGTTTTTAGTCAGTCTGATTCGGAAAGCGAACTGAGAGGACATGCGATTCACAATGTAAAGATACGGAATATTTCCCTTCAGGGAAGACAAGCGCGAGAATCCTTCCCCCCCCTCTCTCTATGAATAGTTAAGAAAACATTAATAACTAACTACGATAAAGTAGGATTTGCTCTCTACCATCTCTCTCGGCGTTGTGAATTTCCCCCAGATGAAATAACAACGCTTGAATAAATGAATTAAATTCAACAGCAGAGTTTGTCTTCGGAGTGCAGAACATGGCTTTTATTGCAGACAACAGACGACGACAGAGAAGAAAGAATTCATCCACTGAGACGACCATCACTCGACGACACGACCAACCCTCTACACACGGAGTATACGAAAAGCGTACTGCCTCGGTCCAAGCAGGAGTAGTATGCAACGATATTCAGTCAAAGAAAAAAAAAGGCGGGGCGGGGGAATTTGAAAGTATATCTGATTTTTTATTTTCGGGCCACACAGAATCTTATTTCTCTTTGTAATAAAATAAGTGCCTCTTAAAAACAGAGAATCATGCTGAGACCAGAAAGTAATGTTTTTAGATTGTCTCCATGATGATGCCCCCTTTTAGTGGACTGTCTGTCAGTTATCTCTAATGGATATCTTCAGCGGTCAGCCCTTGGGTGGTCGAATGGTGACCAGTGAGAAAGACTGGAATCCAAGATTTACGGTCAGGAGAAAATGGTTCCAGGAGATGGGGGGGCGGAGGGGGTGTAGAGGGAAAGGTCTGGCCCTCTGGGCATGACAGAAAGTTGGGTTTTCTGAGAAAGCTGGCAGCGAGTTGAAGCTGGGTGTCTCTCCAGGCAAGGTGTGCCGATCGTGGGCTCTTAGTTAAAGGATTGTGTTGATCGGACTTATACTTTATTTCGCCAGGTTAAAAAATCTCATTTTGCAAGTCTGCCATTCAACCTAGGAACACGAGTTTCATTTGTAACCTCCAACAAATAAACCTGTAACTTGTTATAAACGGGACTCGTGGTTTTACTTGGGATGATTATTATTCTTTGTCGCGGCACTGACTGAGTCAAACAACAACTTTTGACCGGCACGATGAGTGGGGACGATCACGGCCAGTGCACTGAACGCATGAAATGCGTCGAAGATGCCCAAGTGCAGCAGATTCTTACCTCCTTTGGATCTGTTTTAAAATATCCTGCGCGCGGAAAATTTCCTCCTTTAAATAATTCCTGTCCATGTAAATTTGGGGGAACCACTTCACTGTAAGAAAAAGCAAAACAAAAAAAAAGAAACAATGAACATTCTTCTGTTTAAAAGATTTACTGATAACTCAAC
Source organism: Sepiola atlantica (assembly GCA_963556195.1). Classification (NCBI taxonomy): domain Eukaryota; kingdom Metazoa; phylum Mollusca; class Cephalopoda; order Sepiida; family Sepiolidae; genus Sepiola; species Sepiola atlantica. The sequence continues at coordinate 3,997,466 of OY744546.1, forward strand.
CACCTTTTTTTAAGCTAATGAGTCACCACTCATCAAGGCCTAAAAGCCACTCGAGGATAAAAGTGTAGAAGAATTGTGGATGGTTCGACAAGAATTTGTCGACATTGGACTTGAAAACGACCATGTTGTAGTCAACTGGGAAACAGTCCTGTGGTATTGTGTTCCACAGATAAGAAGTTCTTGGAAAAAAAATATAAAACCAACTATCCAAGCCCAAAGGCCACTCGAGGATAAAGATGTCGAACAATATTATGAGAGGATTGGAAGGGCAGGATTTTCTTTTCCTCATTGAACAACCGGTAATACCACTTTTTTGTGGTATTTACCCATTCCGCCTCCCACTAAAAGTGGAAGTTTATGGGGAATACAAATTCACATGCGATCGCCAGTCAGCATGTGAATTTTCCCGGTTAGAGGAGATGAGATACAGCGGCTAGTATTTCTAAATGGTCACCCATCTTGTACTGGCCAGGCTCAACGTCGCTTAACTTCAGTGATCTAACGGTTACCGGTGTGTCAATGTGATTATGCCGAAAATCTTAAAAAAAAAGAAAAGTAAAATAAATAATAAAACAAACTATCAAAGGTCAAAGGCCACTGATGAGATGGTCAAATGGATGATGAACAATACTATGAGAGGATTGGAAACAATGTGTGAAAATGTTGTCGTCAGCAGGGAAGCAGTTATTAGCGCTGGTATATCCTAACTGCCAGCGTGAGGAACCGCCGTCTGAATCATCTGCGTGGAGTGAAATATCGATCTTTTTAGCGCTAAAATAGACTTCATATGATGATGATGATTATGAGAAAAATCATCATCATCATCACCACCATCGTCATCATCATCATCATCATCATCATATTCACCATAATCATCACCATAATCATCGTCGTCATCATCGTCGTCACCATCATCATCATCATAATCATCATTACCATCATTATCACCTCCACCATCATCATCATCATCCCACCACCATCACCTCCACCACCACCATCATCATCCCCCCCCACCATCATAATCATCATCATCACCACCTTCCATCACCCCCACCCCCATCATCATCACCTTTATCATCACCACCATCATCATCATCATCATCATCATCATCATCAGCATCATCATCGTCATCATTAGTTTACCATCTGTTTTACATGATGGCATGCATTCGACGGCTTTAAGAAATTGACTTCCAAACTAACCTATCTCTGACCAGGTTTTTATTTATCCCTCTTTTCTCTCAAGTCTATTCTTATCACTTCCTCCCATGTTTTCCTTGGTCTTTCGTCTGTGAACTGAACCTGCTACTTCAACTGTTCTACATCTACTCTCATCCATTCTTTCAAGATGACACTACCATCGAAGTCTACTCTTCTGCACACATCTCCCTATACTGCCCAGATTAAATCTTCCTCTGAGGTCATCAGATCTAAGCCTGTCTTTAAGACTCACAGTACACATCCATCGTATCATTCTCATATCATTTCTCTCCATGCAACACATATCCTCTACTCTCACTGGCTAGGTCTCACTTCCATACATCATCACACTGTGTACGCATATCTGATAGACTCTTTCCTTGGTCGACGGTGGTAACGCTCTGCTGGTTCCATGAACTTACTCCATTCACTCCTAATTCTTGCAATTACACTAGCACCTGCTCCGCCCGGTGCTCCAATGGTATCACCAAGGTAACAAAACCTCTAGACAGCCTCAATAGCTTAGCCATCCAGATCTACTTTCTCCACATCTGAGTTGTCATCCACCTCCATTGTCTTCCACTTCTTGCAAAAAATACTGATAATAATTGCCCCCCCCCCCCAAAAAAAAACAAACAACAAGGACGAAAAAACAAACAAAACTTCGATTTAAGCGAAGAGAAATTAATTAATGGTCGCTGATTGACACTTGTGTCGTATCGACTTGAACGCCACTTGTTTTCAAATCTAATAAATCCCACTTTAAGACGCGTTGTTTACTCAACCGATTGTTTCGGCCGATCAAGTGAGTTTTTTTTTCGATTCGCCGCCGTGTGTTTGGAATACGAACGGATAATGATATTATTATTTCTCAAACCTGAAATGGGGATTATAAATCCCCTTCCCCTCATGGTCGATAAACTCCCCCTCCTCTCAATGAAGAAGAAGACAACTTTATTTAATAGATTGGTTGCGTGATTGCGTCACTGGGTCAGTTTTGCTTTCTTTCTTTTTTTTCTTCCTTCTTTTTTTCTTTCTTTCTTTCATTTCTTTTTTTTTTATTCCTTTCGTTTTTCTTTCTTTCTTTTATTTTTCTTTCTTCCTTCCTTCTTTTTTTCTTTCTTTCTTTCTTTCATTTCTTTTTTTTCTTCCTTTCTTTTTTTCTTTCTTTTTTTCTTCCTTCCTTCTTTTTTTCTTTCTTTCTTTCATTTCTTTTTTTTCTTCCTTTCTTTTTTTCTTTCTTTCTTTTTCTTTCTTCCTTACTTCTTTTTTTCTTTCTTTCTTTCATTTCTTTTTTTTTTCTTTCTTTCGGTTTTTCTTTCTTTCATTTCTTTTTTTTCTTCCTTCTTTTTTCTTTCTTTCTTTCATTTCTTTTTTTTCTTCCTTTCGGTTTTTCTTTTTTTTTTATTATTTATATCTTAGATCATTCCCTTCTTTCTTTTTCTTTCTCACTTTCTTTTTTACTCTCTTCATTGCTTTCTTTCTCTTTCTTCATTCCTTCTTTTCTCAAAATAATGAACTTTATTTAATTGGTTTGTTTTTACGACATGTCAACCGTTATTGGGTCATTTTATGCCAAAATCGTACATATGTTTTCTATATTATGTTTCGGAATTTTTTAGATGAGGGTTGATAATTCGTAGAATTTGGTATATTCGGACTACTGTTTTCATCTTTGGTGTTTTTATCACAACGTTTCGGCCGATATAACCTCCGATCTTCTTCAGGTGTACCTTGTCGAACTCGGTTCGACAGAAAGATTCCCGAGTTCGACAAGGTACACCTGAAGAAGGTCGGAGGTTACATCGGCCGAAACGTTGTTTTAAAAACACGCAAGATAAGAACAGTAGTCCGAATATATACCAAATTCTACAAATGTTTTGTATACTATTAGTTTTTAGATTAATTTGTTTTTAAAAGAGTATATTTTGTAAAAAATCATCATCATCATCAGTTTGACGTCTGTTTTACATGCTGGCATGTGTTGGACGGCTTTTAGAAATTGACTTCTAAACTAACCTATCTCTGGCCAGGTCTTTATTCAAAACTACATAACCTGAAATGCAACAGAATTTCTTTGGAAGGCATTTCCTTAGTTGAGGCAAGACTTTTTTCAGCCGGATGCTCTCCCTGACGCCAACCCAGTGAGGTGATGGGGACCAGTGCTTTCATCGAGAAACCATCTCTAGGTGATCAAGGCTAAAGAGCGCTTTTCACCTGCCCTAAATGATAGTTTTCATTTAACCCATGACAGGTATTACCGCTCCGGGTCAGAGTAGTTGCAACTAAGGGGGTGACTTCACACTCCCCCAAGCTCCCAAATTGGGACCTCACAACTGAATGCAGTTTTGTGTCATATCTAGGACGGTTGTGGGGGAAGCTAGAGTAGTAGATATGGTTGGGAAGTAGGGTAGGCAGATAAAAAGGTAGAAAGGGCTGGATAAAATGGATTTCAGGGTGATGCGGTGAGATAGAGGCGAACACCTTGCCCAAGGGTGACCGAAGCAGTTTAGTTTCTCACTTGGGAAATATTCTATTTAATCCATAGATCGAACCCTAACAGGTACTACCACTCCGAATCAGTGTGTTATATATACCTCCCCTCTGAGGGGAGTTCTAATGTCTCACAAGCCACAATCAATCAAAACACATGAACGTCTACAACATACCCAACTGGCCGTTCGTTCTTTATATGATCTTGCCCGACCGAGGATGTCGCCCGCAAGCTAGCTCGTTGCTACTCTGAAAATATGGACCAAGGCAAATTGTTAGAGATAAGATGTAAGAGAGTAGAAAGTGACTAACTTGGGTTCACTTTCGGCAGCCTCGTAACTCTCGCTTCCCTTATTTTGTCCTTTAGTCCTCACATTCCATGAGCGATGTTTCTGACACAGGGGGAAGAATTGATGTTTTCTGGGTAGGAATCTATCCATCTAACACATATTAATAAAAAAACAATAAAACCAACTGGCAAGGCCTAAAGGCTACTCAAGGATAAGGGTTAATGAGATTGTCAGTTGAATGATGAACAATATTATGAGAGGATTGGAAACAATGAGGCTGGATTTGATTACTTAAGAGGACAACTCAAGTTTTTGACCTTGAAGTAGTATTTTTTTTTTTTTAGCTCGTTACATCAAGTGGTTTGATGCCTTGTCTAGAGCGATTTCCAGAAAAAAAACGAAAAAAAGAAAGAAAAAAAAGAAAGAAAAAAAAGAAAAAAGAAAAAAAACGAAAAAAAAGAAGATAATAGAAAAAAACTGAAAAAAAAAAACGAAAAAAAACCAAAAAAAAATAAGAAAAAAAAATAAGAAAAAAAATGAAAAAAAAAAATGAAAAAAAAATGAAAAAAAAAATGAAAAAAAAGAAGAAAAAAAAGAAAAAAAAAGAGAAAAAAAAGAGAAAAAAAAAGAAAAAAAAGAAAAAAGAAAAGAAAAAAAAGGTTTATTCGCTTTGTTGTTGTTCCAAATGACTGATCGGGGGGGGGGGAGAGGGGTGATAGATAGAGAGAGATCGATAATTACTGCTTAATCATATCCCATCCGGGCATCTCTCTCTGCTTCCATCCTCATCAAGTTTCGACCCCTAATATAGTCGGAAGAAGCTGAAATGTTTTTAAAAAATCTCAAAATATTTTATGTTTTAAAGAAGGTTCGGCCCCCACAGCTCCCTGAAGTACTTAGATATTTAGAACCACTTCCATTGTCTTCCCCATAAAATTTTATACATATGATTTAAATTTCATAAAAATAGGATATATTTGAAGTTTTAAACCTCATACCCCCCTTCAAAGTGCACTCAGAGATTCGGGAACACTTCCATTGTCTTCCCCGGTAAATTTTACATAAGAATATACTTTTATTTTTTTATTTTTTTAAAACGTAGTTCACCCCAAACAAGGCAGGCCGCCACTATAGACGTAAGGGGCTACTGAGAAGAAAGAAAAGGGGAGAAGGTTGGGGGGGGGTATGTAGATTCTCTAACCTTTCATATTATTTAACAAAACAACAACATAATACCATTCCTAATGCTTAAACACGTAATTTATCGCATTCTGTGTGGGTGCACCGTTAGTAGGATAACCAGAATTAAAAAAAAAAAACCTTAACCCTAATCTAAACTTAACCCTATCTCAACCCATAGCATGCTTAGTGTCGTCTGCTTTTTTACATTTTTTTCACGGTCTTTAAAATGGTAAACTGATTCGGCCATTTCCGGCACTGACTCAAGATTCTCCATCAATACTTGGGACTGACTTCGTAATTTCTGAAATCCTCTGGATACCCATTCCTTACAAGTACCCTAATTTCTTTTGGTCAAATTTGACTCTTTGCGTTCACGCTGTTAACGGAAAAATAAAAACAAAATTCTCTTTTTTTCTTTTCGTGCGATTACACGTCAACACCCTGGAAATATCTGACAAAAAAAAAAAAAAAAAAAAAAATGGGGGTTCACTTTACTACATAAATATAAGATAAAATGATCACCCACTTCTTGACGAGAAAGCGTTATTGACGACACCCAGTTCTTGACTGCATAAAGTAGAAAAGAATGGGGGTTAAGGCAGTCTATGGAAAAACAAAGGTACTTTGTTACATTAGGACCCGCGCTAACCTTGACCATGACCCTAACTTTAAACCATAACCCTAACCCTAACCCCCACTTTGACCCTGACCCTTACCCTAATGACGGGGTCAAAGTTAGTTCGGGTCCTAATGTCACAAAGCACCAAAAAAAAATCAATCAAACTCTATGTGGTCAAGAAGGGGTGATCATTTTACGTTAAATTTATATGGTAAAGTGACTCCCCCGTCTAAAGTCTAAAATATTTTATTTATTTTTATTTAAAAACAAACAAACAAACCCAGGTATTTCTAGGGTGTTGACGAAAGAAAGAAAAAAAAAAGAATCTCATTTTTATTTTTCATTTGACAGCGTGGGGGCAAAATCTAGAAATTATACAATACTTTTTTCAGTTCAAAACTAAGCAAGGATTTTTTAAAATCCTTTAACAAAAACAGAAAAAGTATATGAATAAAAAGGTGAAGTTTTGAATAAAATTAAGAAAGGAAGAGAAAAACTCACGTTTTGAATTATAAGATTGAATTTCTGTTCGTTAAAATAAAAATAATAACAAGAAAAAAAAGAAACGTTTTTTTGTTGTTAAGTTGACAATTTTTGGTTTCTTAGAAACGAACAAGTCTCGAAGGAAATTAGAGAGTTATCTCCCCCTTGAATAACGATTTACTGTTTCATTACGAATAAGGGGATCCGGGTTCGAGTTCAACAAGAGTTTATAAACGTAAAAAAATAAACTTTTTTTCCTGCAATATTTTGTCGTGATAATATTCTAATGTATATAGAGGGCATAATCCCGTTGACACACCGGTTCTCGTTAGATCACCGAAGGTAAGCGACGTGGAGTTTGGTCAGTACCAGATGGGTAACGATTTGGGAAAACCAGGCGTTGTATACACACACACACACACACACACACACACGCGCGTGCGCGCGCGTGCACGCGCGCGCACGCGCGCACACACACACACACACACAGTTGTTGCGATCCGTGTACATATCCAGCCATAAAAAAAACATAACAAAGTCACAGCACCACCCCTGGAGATCGGAATTTGTCAACCAACGTTTCATCTACGCCTACTGGCACGGGATGACTCAAGTCAAGGCAAATCAATATATTAATGTCGAGTCGCTTTTTAATTACATTAAAAATGCGTTTCGGTAGGGGTTAATTGCCATGAAACAACTTATTTTAGTTATGTAATAAAATTACGGTAAATTTATAGAAGTGCACTTTTCGTATTTCGACCCCCCCCCCCAAAAAAAGTTTCTATTTTTTGGGGCAAATTACATGTAAACTACCTCAACAAATATTCGCTATGAAAAAAGATTATGAACATTTTTTATTATTTTAGATGTTTTTTTTTAGGGGTCGAAATACGAGAGGTGAGATTCGGTGGACCAGAAATGCGTGCTCACTTTACGTATAACTTATATAGGAAAGTGACCCCCCCTCCTAAAATCTAAAATAATAAAAATTTTCATAATCTTTTTTCATAGCGGATATTTGTTGAGGCTGTTTACATGTAATTTGCCCCAAAAAGTAGAAACTTTTTTTTTTTTTGGGGGGGGGGGGGGGGTCGAAATACGAAAGGTGCACTTCTATAAATTTACCAAAATTACTCCAGGTGTTTTTTTTAACGGAAAGACCCCCCCCCCCCTTAAGCCTACCACTAACCCTAAGTCCCGGTGGTCAACGACCCCCCCCCCAAAAAAAAGAAAAAATGAACTAAGGGTTAGTGGCAGTGACGCGCAGAGCTCTGGTGATGTTTTGGTGATGCCCGGGACCAACTCGTTGATTGTATGCCTCAAATAATCAAGTATAAGTCCTAGTATTGAGAAATATTATCAGAAAGTTCGAATATGATTGGATGCTCCTTTCTCGATTTGGACCCCCCCCCCCCTCCCTGGTTTATTTTTCGCCAACAAAAAGCAACCCGATTGGAGACGGGAGTGATTCTATAAATTTAGTATTATTTCTAGTTAAAAGTATAGTTTTAGTAAAATAAATAAATAAGTAAAAAAAAAATAAAAATAAAAATAATAATCAAAATAAATAAATATTAAAATAATCTTAAGTTAATCGTCTACACGAAACGCGGACAAAACAAATCGACCGTTTATTTCGTTGTTAAAAAAAACCAAACAAAAACACATCGAAAGTATTTATGGTATTCAAATTTCAAAATTTCGTAAGACTTCCTATCAATTTTATTACAAAACCGATTTTTTTTTCTTACAAGAAATTTATTCAGAGAAACAGCAAAGTAAATAACATTAAACATAAAAAACCTTAAGTTTAAGCGGCTACGCGAAACGCGGACAAAACAAATAGACCGGAAATAAATAAAGAAGTGAGAAAACTGTTCGGCCATCCCAGGCATTACCGCTTCCTTTGATTTGGATTATCGTCAGTCGTCAACTGAGGAATGCCCATGGGTCCGATCACAGCAAAAACCGCGCTCATCTAGAATGCTCCCTTGAAATGTTGAAATTAAAATCCCATAAATATTTTCGATTTTTTTCTCTTTTAAAAACGAAATAAACACGGTAGGAAAAAAGAATCTTTCTTTTAATTTCGTTTTTGTTTCTCCATTCCTATATTCTCTCTATCCTCTTCTTTTAATAAATAATCAAATTAACAGCGAAAAGTTTAGGAGTGAATCCTTTATATACATATACCCCATCTCTCTTTCCCCCTCTCTTATATATATATATATATATATATATATATATATATATATATCTATCTATCTATCTATCTATCTATCTCTTTCTATATATATATCTATATAGCTATCTATGTCTATCTATCTATCTATCTATCTATATATATATATTTATATATATATATATATATTTATATACCTATATCTATCTATCTCTATATCTCTCTCTCTCTCTATATATATATATGTCTATCTCTCTTTCTATATATATATATATATATATAAATATATATATATATATATATATATATATATATATATATATATATATATATATATATATATATATATATATGCGAGTCCTTTCTAAAACGTATCCGACCTTAGGCCCAAAAAATATTTCAAATACGTAATCACCTTCAAAGTAGGCCCCTTGTGTTTACATACACTTAGCCCACCGATCCATCCACTGCCGGAAACACCTATTTTTGAATGGTGTTCATCGCCGTCGTCGCGTTTCGCGTTTCGCGTTATCTCTTTTTTCGCACCCTCTCAACAACATCTGCACTCCGAGCAGCTTGGGGCCTGCCAGAACGCTGGTCACTCTCCGCTGATGTGCGGCCATTTTTGAATGCTTAATTTGTGTTACACCCATCGCATCTTCTCCAAATACCTGCTGAATCTTATTCACTCATTCTTTCTTTCTTTCTTCCTTCATTTCTTTTTTCTTTGTTTTTAATTCATTCATTCTTTCTTTTTTATTTATTTATTCGTTCTTTCTTTCTTTCTTTCTTTCTTCATTTCTTTTTCTTTTTTTTCTTTTTAATTCATTCATTCTTTCTTTTTTTAAAATTTATTCTTTCTTTCTTTCTTTCTTTCTTCCTTCATTTCTTTCTTTCTTTCTTTCTTCCTTCATTTCTTTTTCTTTCTTTCTTTCTTTCTTCTATTCTTTCATTCTCTTTTCTTTGAAAAATAATGTAGTATGTAACTTTAACTGCTGCTGAATAAGCTGTCGGGTCTCTGCATATACAACTTTTGTTTTTATCACCTATTCCGTTTTCTTTTTGTCAAGTGTCTGATTTGGCTGCAACACCCTGTATATTACTATATCTCTACAAAGCCACCATTCTCCCATGCATGGAGTACTGTTGACAGTGACACAGGTCCCCCTAAAAGAGTCTCTAATAAGTCCCACACTGTTTACTGTGCTTGTTTTACAAGTACTTCAACATAAATACCTCCGATCCGACCAACCCGACAATCAGCAAAATCCCACCCCTTCATTTTAAAGGTCTCCAGATGCCGGAAAATTTTCCACTCTAATAGCTTCTTTCACTGAACTGCTCGCCTTTGTAATTCTCTTCATGCCCCCTGTTTCCCTGATTGTACCAACATGCAGAAATTTAAATGTAATGTGAACAAACATCACAGTGCATACCTCCCTACTTAGGATGCCCCTATTAATCTGACCCCTAATTCATAGTAGCCCCTTACGCTTCAGTGGAAATGTGCCCCTCTTTTTGGGGGTGAATATAAGTTAAAAAAAAAGTTGCGTAGAGATGAGAAATACAGACACACGAGAAGGGGTCACAGTTAATACCAGTGGAACCTGTGGAAATTCCACAGTTGTATCCATCATCTGTTGTTTATTGCTGCCGCGCTTAAAAATAGTTCCATTCTATGGACGTACGGCGCGAACGCAGACCCCACGATATCATTGTACCACTTTTGTTAAAACTGAAACATACTTACCTAACTACTCTGGTTAATATAGTTTCAGAATATATCTGGTTATAGGGGGTTTATCTTCAAAACCGTTGTAGGAATTTATTACATATATCAATTGTATGGACGTACGACGCGAACGCAGACCTCACGATATTTTATTTTATTATTATTTTTTTTAACGTAGTTCACACCAAACAAGGCAGGCCACCACTGTAGACGTAAGAGGCTACTGAGAAAAAAGAAAAGGGGAGAAGGTTGGGGGGGGGGGTCAACCTAAATTGAGATCTGCGCAGCGAGATGCTTGTTTACATTAATTTTAAATTTCTGCATGTCAGTATTGTCGAGGAAACAGGGGGCAGGGAGGGAGTTCAAGAGGTCAGCAGCACGAGGAAAGAAGCTATTTGAGTAGAAAGCTCTCCGACATCTGGGGACCTCCACAGTGAATGGATGGGGTTTAGCTGATAGTCAAGTTGGTCTAGTGAATTAACATCGAGGGGCCACCAGAGTATTAATTTACTCCTCTCCAGGAGTTAGGCACAAGGCCAGTTTTTATCTTACTCCCACAAGTAAGATGTGCCCCAAGGTCGGATCGGGAAAGTGGGGTTTAAAAATTGCCTGGGCAGCCCCGTCGGCATTCCCCGGTAGGGGCGCCTCAGACAGTAAGCAATAAACTTACTCCTGTCCAAAGAGGGGAGGCGAAGCCTGGGAGGGCTGACCTCCTAGAACTGCACAGGACAGACCCATAGACCCCGAAGGCCAAGACAATACCAGTCTATGGGGTGCAGTATCCATCGGAACAGATACTACACTTTGATCTTAGCCAAAAGGCCAAGAAAAGGGGCACCAGAGTATTGATTTACTCCTCTCCAGGAGTTAGGCACAAGGCCAGTTTTTATCTTACTCCCACAAGTAAGATGTGATCCAAGGTCGGGTCGGGAAAGTGGGGTTTAAAAATTGCCTGGGCAGCCCCGTCGGCATTCCCCTGTAGGGGCGCCTCAGGCAGTAAGCAATAAACTTACTCCTGTCCAAAGAGGGGAGGCGAAGCCTGGGAGGGCTGACCTCCTAGAACTGCACAGGACAGACCCATAGACCCCGAAGGCCAAGACAATACCAGTCTATGGAGTGCAGTATCCATCGGAACAGATACTACACTTTGATCTTAGCCAAAAGGCCAAGAAAGGGGGCACCAGAGTAGCCAATTCATCGGAGCATAATCCATTGAAGTATTTGTAAAACAAGCACAAGGATGCTATATTGCGGCGATGGGACAGGGACTGGAGCTTGGTTATTTTACCATCTTTGGACATAACAAATGCTACACTCTGATCCTCGTCAAAAAAGTGTATTTTAGTTAGAGTTTCATGTTCGACACAACATCGAATCCAGATTAAATTTTAAAAAATACTTTTATATTCATTGCATTTTCGGCGATCGGGCGATACCATCTTAAAAACAGGGGTGGAGGGTGATAACATACGTACGAACATGAAATTGCCTTAGCGTATCATTATATAGATACAGAGATTAAAAATAGTTTTTTCCCGCCAAAATGCTAACGTTGTCGACATTTATAAGTCAAGTGTGCTCATTGAACAAAATAACACACGAAGAAAATCTAGCGACGAGGTCAAGGGTCAAGGGTCAATGGCTATTCTTATGATATGAAACGAACGTCATGTGTCCAGTGTCCACTTGAGCGAGCCACGGTCTGTCCACGGTGACATCATCGCACAAGCGAGCGTGAATTCCTTCTCAAAACGAAAATTCGTTCTCTCAGCAAGCAAGAAAACATTGTATTAAGCTGAAATAACTTGGGTAGAAGTTATAATAACAAAAATAATCAGAGTGTAAGATCTTTAAAAGAGGATGTTTTATAACCAGACAATAGCACTTCCGGTTGGGAGGTGACGGTGGTTAAGTGGGTAACGACACGGACTGAAGACCTGGGTGTTCCAAGTTCGAATCCAGTCGGTTCCACTTTTGTTAAAATAGTACCACTTTCACTTAGGGATGTTGGCAACCTTCTCGTGGTCCTTCCCGTAAGTACCCGATGTCTTTCCAGAAAGATTTCTAGCTAGAAAAACATCGGGGAAACTAATGCCAACACCAGAATCATCTGATTCACACGAAATAAGACGTCCCGGTAATTCAATAGGATTAACCTAATACACTCGAATACACATATACATGTTCTACAGAATTGTTCACATCGGTATCCATCACAGCAAAAGCATTATGTCATATCAAAGTTTGAACATCATAATATAATAAAGCTTCGATGTCTGTATACATATAGGAGCTAATCTGAAACTAAAATATCAAACTATCGCCTTTAATAATCTGTAAGGTGTAGCAGTTACTTCCTCCTTTCAAACATAACTACACCGGTTGGCCGTTAGGTGTCGCTTTTTCACCGACAGGTGGCGCTGAAAAGCGACACCAGAGTTATCTGCCCTTCGAATTATAAAAACCGGTGCAAACGGAAAATCACCCTCTTGTCTTTTCAATTTGCCTCGCAGAACGACGCTGACACAGCGCTCCGTCTCACTCTTTTCTCTTCAACTGGCCTCGGCAAAGCAACAACCAGCACACGTTTCTTCCGTCAACACGTGGTCAAACTACGGTAAGAGTTCTCAACTCATTTTCTTTGTGTACATCTTTCAAAGACTTTTCCCACGACTCACTTCTGCAAATACGCATTTCAAGTACTGTTTCTTATCGACACACATGCATACATCACACACTTCATCATTCCACGTACACACACGTTCAATAAACCTTATTTGAACTACCTCATTTTGTTTATTAATTATTACTCTGTCTTTTGCATGCAACATTGCTTGATTTAACGTACACGCTAATAGTCGGGGAACACGACTCTCGATCTGAACAAAGACAATAAACAACAAATGATATTTATTTATGCGACCTACACCGTTGGGTGTAGGTTGCCGGAAGTTTACCCTTAAATGCTTTTTGTTTCTAATATGACACATTCCAACAAAATGCCTATTTAATATAATATTCAACGAAAATCTGTCAAACTGCAACTTGTTTCACATCTGCAACGAGCCTGTTGGCAAGTGTGAGTAGGTATTAATATGATGTTGCATCGGCACACCTGCTAAATAGGTAATCAGTATCATCGATGTCACGGACGAGTGTCATCGGAGTGTCATCTGCCTAATTCAAGAGCCTAAACTTTTAAATCCGGTCATTATAATGGTAAGTAAAAATCGATTTTATGATTCTCTAGTGTATTATGATTATTTAGATGCATATATTGTAGTGGGTTGTTGCACATGTAAATTTTTCATGCCATTTGTTGCACATTTGCATCATCATTTAGTTTTGCTCAATAATTTATAATGCGGACAGCCCTAATGTGTGTTTAGTTTATTTCTTTTAAATTGATTCCTGCTCTATTAATAAGAATATTGAGCTCTCTTACTCGGATTTCCATCAAAACCATTCAACTCTGTACACACACATTATATATATATATATATATATATATATATATATATATATATATATATATATATATATATATGAAGCAATCCAACAAAAGATATAAGCGTCAAC
>OY744546.1:4016228-4021228 GCA_963556195.1 Sepiola atlantica
TTCGATTATAAAAAGAAGAAACCGTTTCGTAAAATAGAAAATATCTACTATCTACTATCTAAGTATCGATCGCAGTCTGTGAGGTCAAAAGTTGCGAACCGGTGTTCGTCCGGAAAAGGTTCCCAATTATTTTAGGCCGCATAGCATTCGGCAGAATTTTTATTTCTATCATTAAAAAAACAAAAACAAAACAAAAACAGTTTTAATTTATTATCTGTTAATAAATTTTGTTGGTGGGCAAAAATAAGGGTCCTATTTTTAAAAATTCATAACTTTTTTATTTATTTATTTATTTATTTTTTTTAGAATAAGTAAAGGACCCCTTCCGAAGCAAGCATGAGCCGTATTAGCCCTAAGGAACGTACCCTCATTTAGAAAACATTATTTTTGCTTAAAAAACTCAAAACAGTGTAAAAAACAATACTTTAGTTTTTGTAAGTTTTAAGAAGTGTTTTTCGGCTAAAATTTGTTTTGTTTATTTCAAAAAATCTCGGAAGGGTCAGTCTACACACACATAAAGTTTGGTGAGTTTAACTTTTATTTTGTGGAAGTTATTCAAATTCAAGTTATTCAAATTTAAAGATAGGACCCTTATTTTGGCCCACCCTGTACTACAAAGTAACTAACAATTACAAATTTTAGCCGAAAAACACTTCTTAAAACTTACAAAAACTAAAGTATTGTTTTTTACACTGTTTTGAGTTTTTTAAGCAAAAATAATGTTTTCTAAATGAGGGTACGTTCCTTAGGGCTAATACGGCTCATGCTTGCTTCGGAAGGGGTCCTTTACTTATTCTAAAAAAAAAAAAAAAAAAAAATCAATAAATAAAAAAGTTATGAATTTTAAAAAATAGGACCCTTATTTTTGCCCACCCTGTATAAATATATTTGGTTAATAATTAATGATTAACTATTTAAAAATATTAAAAAATTAAAAAAAAAAGATTTTCAATTATAAAAAGAAAAAAGCTATTGATGACAAAGAAACGATAAAGGGACTGACTTTTCATTTATATATTAGATATGGTAAAGATAGATGGACGAAGAGTGATAAACATGTACGAATGTCCAGATTTATTTCAAACTTCGATTGTTCAATGCAAGGTATATTCTGTAATAAATTTATGTTTATTATTCTTTCCTTAAGCCAAGGCTTTTCAAAGATCGAAATCTTATCACCAGATAGATAAGTTGGCAGTGGAAAAGCCAAAATTCAACATTTGAAAAAATACTATTAAGAAATGGAGAGTGAAAAAAAGTTCGTGTAAAAAAGATATGGGGTTTGTCCAGTTGGTAATTGTCCGTTGATAAGGTGTCCAATGAAAGGAGATTTAGATGGAGAAGACAAGTTTTTCGTGAAGGCAGCACGGAAAAGCGTTCAAAAATGAAGTAACTCCAATAGTGAGATGTTGAGTTCAAAACGTAGATGGAGCGCACTTAAACGGAATCTGGCCATTTTAAAAATACTTCCTGGGCCGGAGCTGAATTGTATACAAATGACTTTGGTAGTGGAATATTTTAGCAATTCTAAAGATATGGTAAAATATAAAGTACTCACTTCATCATGTCCGCCATGTCTGAGGAAGGAAATTGCGAACCGGTGTTGATCCAAAAATGACCCCTCAATATTTTAAGCCACATAGCTTTTGACAGAATGTTTATTTTCAACATTTATAAAAATACAGTTTTAATTTATTATTTGGTAATAAATGTTACTTACTTTGTAATATAAATATATTTGGTGAATAATTAATAATTAAACTTTGTAAAAATATTTTTCCAAAATAGAAAACTAATCCGATTATAAAAAGAGTTTGATTTGATTATTTAAAAAAAATATACTTTAAAAATTCAAATGATTAAAAAATATTTTAAAAATTAAAATTAAATAAAAAATAGTTTTAAATTAAAATTATTAAAAAATATTTTTTAAATTAAAATTATTAAAAAATATTTTTTAAATTAAAATTATTAAAAAATATTTTTTAAATTAAAATTATTAAAAAATATTTTTTAAATTAAAATTATTAAAAAATATTTTTTAAATTAAAATTATTAAAAATATTTTTTAAAATTAAAATTATTAAAAAATATTTTTTAAATTAAAATTATTAAAAAATATTTTTTAAATTAAAATTATAAAAAAATATTTTTTAAATTAAAATTATTAAAAAATATTTTTTAAATTAAAATTATTAAAAAATATTTCCAATCATAAAAAAATGGTTTGATTTTATTATTTGCTAATAATTGAACAAATTGTCGAAAACAAATTATTATTTGCCAAACAAATATCCGGCCTAAAATATAATTGGGGATATTTTTGTTGGATTGTCACCGGTTCGCAGTTTCCGATTTCGAATGCGGCGGCCATGATGAAGTGGATACTTTCTATTTCAGCAACGGTTTGTATTATTTGAATCATTCTCATCTTGGCTGTTATATATACAACGTTTCGGCCGATGGTTCTTATGAGCTGATAGGAGTTGTGCGCGACTGGCTTACCAAGGAGCCGGGTTTTTTTGGATTCGTCGCACTGTCTACAAGGCTTGCGGGAGCTTGTGTCGTAGAGGATTACCTTCGAATATTATTTTTCACTGGAGTAAGTTTATCGGACACGGAAGAAAAAAATGGTCGAAAACATCAGGTCAGCTTAATTTTATTCGAATTGGTCTTAGCGACGCTTGCATCTAACCAGGAAGTTATGGTTTGCACAACTCCTATCAGCTCATAAGAACCCTTAATTGGGCATTATAATATTCAACACCAAGTGAGTTTTCTGAACTTTTCATATGATTTTGTTTTTTCTATCGTTTTATTAATTTGCATACACCTTGAATACACTTTTCACTGTCATATACTGAATCGATAGCAAACAAATTTCCCGCCTGGATAACTTTTTGTTTTTTTCGTTTTTGGACTACCATTCACCACCTGGATTGTTTTTTAATCAACCTCTTTGACATCTTTCTTGAAGCTGTTTTAAACTTTACGACTTGGATGAACTGTATAAGTTTAACAAAAATGTGCGTTTTGGGCCGATATATTTGATGTTTTATATACTTTTATGTATTTTATATATTTTTTATATATTTTCAAAGTTTAATTTTATTACCTGCAGTAATGTCATTGCGGTAATAGCCCCCTGGGGAGAAGATTTTCTTTGAAAACTCATGAGTTAAGGACTTTAAAGTACTTTGCTTGAACTTTGAATTCTAATAAAATTTGATTCGCATCTTATTTTATTCTTTCACTTTATCTAGTGCTATTAATGCTCTATCCAGTATATTGAGCTTCATTTTTATCCAGATGTTCACTAATTAAAGATATTAGTTGCCTCTTATATCTTTTGTTGTATTAACCTTATATATATATATATATATATATATATATATATATATATATATATATATATATATATATAGAGAGAGAGAGAGAGAGAGAGAGAGAGAGAGAGAGAAGAAAAAAGAGTGATAAAAATGCGACGATTGTCCAAATTTATTTCAAATTTCAATTGTTCAATGCAAGGTGTATTCAGTAATAAACTAGTGTTTATTATTCTTTCCTTAAGCCAAGGCTTTTCAAAGATCGAAATCTTATCATCAGAGGAGAAATACAGATGGATAAGTTGGCTTTCGAAAAAACCAAAGTTCAAATATTTGAAAAATATGCAAATTATTATTAAAAGAGTTTTTGTTAAAAAAACGCAGTTAATGAAAAGAAAAGTTCCGTGAAAAAGATATGCAGATTGTCCGGGTGGTAAATTTCCGTTGAAAAGAAGTCAAATGAATTGTAGAATGTGAAGAAAAACTCTTTGCGTGGGAGCAGTGTGGAGAAAGTGCTCAAAATATAGGTCCAGACGCACTTAAAAGGGATTGAAAAGGGAGAAATAGGCCATTTTAAAATACTTCCAGGACCAAATAAGGCAGATGATATCTCGTTCCAAGTTTAAATCCAAATGAAACAAAAAGGCAAAATGGTTAAAGATTTGGGGTTAGGGGGGAGGGTTTATGAGGTACGGGATTGTTTAAATAGCCGCTTTGAGAGTTGGGAGGAAATAAAAAAGAAGGCAAAGGAACAGGAGGAAGGCTGGTATGAGGATGAAGTTAAAGTGACAGGGTGGTTAAGGGTGTGGGCGGGCGGTAGGATATATGTTTTGGAGGGTGGGATTAATCTGAAGCGGGATAGGAGTGTCTAGATTGTATTCTAAAAATAGAAATCAAATGAGTGAGCTTCTAACATTTCAGAGGTGACAAGTGAAGCAGCTAAAACGAATAAAATGTAGTTACCGGTAAGGGTTTCTGGGGGTTTAAAAAGGGTTAAAATAGAATTAGTTAAAAGTATGGTAAAATAAATAGAGGTATGAGAGAGAGAGTGAATGATTAAAATTAAAAAAATTAAAAAGATTAAAAAATTAAAAATTAAAATTTAAAAGGAGCTAGGGAGTAGTTAATTAAAAAAAATTTAAAAAATTTATTTTAAAACCAAATTAAGAGTTATATGAATAATTAGAAGGGACATTAAATGACCAAGGAGAAAAGAGGGGGAAATAAATTAATGGGAAAAGAGTTAGTTAAATTAAAGATCAGGTCAATCCTACTCAAATATATTGAAATTTAGGAGAGGGGAACAGTGTAAGGGATAAGGATAGATTGTTTGAAACAGTTTGTTTCGATTACAAGTAATGGGGTGGGATTAGGTTGAAATTTGAAATAAATTTGGACAATCGTCGCATTTTTATCACTTTTTTTTCTTCTATCTCTACAATTGCTCTATCTCGTATATTGAGCTAATTCTCTTCACAATAGGTTCCATCTACTAAAAGTTTTTACTTTGGTTTATATTTGATCCTATAAATATATATAGATATATATATGATAAAGAATGGAAAAATGTTCCGGCGTAATGGAAAATAAATGAAAGAAAACTAAAATATTAATTAAATATCCATCTACGTTTCACCTTTATTATGTTTTTCAATCTCCCGTCCTGATGAAACG
>OY744546.1:4023728-4048728 GCA_963556195.1 Sepiola atlantica
AGCGATTTCCAT
Organism: Sepiola atlantica; assembly: GCA_963556195.1. Lineage (NCBI taxonomy): Eukaryota > Metazoa > Mollusca > Cephalopoda > Sepiida > Sepiolidae > Sepiola > Sepiola atlantica. Next base: position 4,023,741 of record OY744546.1, read on the forward strand.
AAAAAAAAAAAATAAATAAATAAATACCTATTGTTTTAAAATTCAACGTGGAATTTCCGCGAGTCGACGGTTAATTGGATGTTAACAACAGCCCGTCGACAAAGTTCCAATCTAAAACCACGAACGAAGATGTAACATTTTATTTCCGGAAAAAATAAATTTTCATTTTCGCCGTCTCCAACCGTAATTTCTTTACGAAGAAGCCCCAGAAATGATTTCGTAAATGCCAACACAAAATCAAAGAGGAATTCGCCATTTTTCTTCCGAGTTTTGTGTTCGTCGTGATTGCAAGAGGAGGGCTGTCGTCCGTGTCAACGCCGCTACAGTTTCGCAGAGATGACGTCCAGTTTCATGTGCATGTATTCGGCGAGCAGCGGCGATCGTCGTAAATACTCATTCACGTGCCAGAGAGCTGCGTGAAGCGCCACTAAACCGACCGATTGTACGTCCGGACCGGAGCCATAAGTCACACGGCGAACGGAAGCCGAGTGTCGTCTTCCAAGATTGGCTGTTAGTCCATCTCTTCCTGTGTGGACACGATCTCTTCGGATATTTCACGACCAGCAGTCGGCCAGACCAGCGGATACGGGCCTCCGCGGTTGTTCTTTATTGAGAAGTATCCACGGACGTCAGGAACTGTCCTTTAAATATCCGATCGGTGGATTTGCCAACTACGGAACACCTTCGACTGGGGTTCGTATTGACCATACTTTTTTTTTTTTTTTTTAAATTATTATTATTATTATTATTCATTTTTTGTTCGTTTGTTTTGTTTTGGATTTTAAATATGTATTTTATGACTATAATTATTACTTAATATTTTATTATGACTAAAAAAAAAATGAAGCTTAAAAAAAAACGAAGCGTGCAAAACAGAAATCACACATGAAAAAAACAAACAAAAAAAACAAAAAAACAAACGTAAATGGAGTTGCTTCTATAGAGGGGGATCCATATCGACCCGAATGTTTTCGCTTGTGATTTATAAAACAAATCGGAAATGGCCGAAATAGTTTACGATTTGAAAGACGCGAAAAAATATAAATAGGCAGACGACACTAAATAGGCATACGAATGTAAAAAAAAACAGGTATGGTTAGGGTGAAAAGATTTTTAGCCCCCCCCCCCTCCAAATAAAATTGAAACCTTCCTAAAAAAAATAAATAAAAGAAAGGAAATGAAGTTGATTCGCTTACTGATTTGAGGAATTTTTTCAACCCATTCTTAACACGAAGGTGGGGTGTTAGGGTTGGGTGAGGGAGCTAATTGACCGTAACCTTAAGTAGAGGAAAAATGATAAATGTTTTTATTTATTTTATTTAATGTCGGTACTAATTGACTGTTCAACGACGGTTCCGTGGTTTCTGACACAAGAAACAACAACAACAACAGCAGCAGCAGCAAAAACTGCATGAACAAAACAAAACAAAAACAAAATACAATAAAAAAAACAAATTTTAGGTTTGATTCGTGTTGGTTGTTTTGTTTGACGGCACATCGACCCTTTTTGTGTTCTCTTATAATGAATTCCGTCCTTTTGATGAAAGTATTTTATGCTTCAAATTTTATAGATTAATTTGTCTTGCATATATATAAAACTCAATGTTTGTGCGAACGTGTGTTTGTTTGATGTCTGTGTGTTCCCTATAGAAAGAAAGGTTAGAGAATCTACATAACATCTAAAAATGTATTCTTATGTAAAAATTTACCGGGGAAAACAATGGAAGTGTCCCCGAATCTCTGAGTGCACCCCTAAGAGGGCTCTAAGGACATAATCTCCTGAAAACTTCAAATATATCCTAATTTTATGAAATTCATATCATATGTATAAAATGTTCCGGGAAGACAATGGAAGTGGCCCCGAATCTTTACGCTACCCTCTATGTGTCGTTCTCGGCCTTTTGGCTAAGATCAAAGTGTAGTATCTGTTCCGATGGATACTGCACCCCATAGACTGGTATTGTCTTGATCTTCGGGGCTTGATTTACGCCAGTCTATGGGTCTGTCCTGTGCAGTTCTAGGAGGTCCACCCTCCCAGGCTTCGCCTCCCCTCTTTGGGGAGGAGTAAGTTTATTGCTTACTGCCTGAGGCGCCCCTACCGGGGAATGCCGACGGGGCTGCCCAGGCAATTTTTAAACCCCACTTTCCCGACCCGACCTTGGGTCACATCTTACTTGTGGGACTAAGATAAAAACTGGCCTTGTGCCTAACTCCTGGAGAGGAGTAAATCAATACCCTCTATGTGTCGACTATCGACGTGCCCCTCACCTATAATTGGTACATTCGTACAAAACCCGCTAAAAACTTGCAATACGCACATCCGATTTTAATGAAATTGAAACCACATGTATAAGACACTAATTCAGAGTTTTTTTCTATGATGCCACCTTCTTCCGGGGGCGAAACGGGAAAAGGGGTCAGTAAAAACAAAGAAATATGGTGTTATGAGAATAGTGAAAAAGTACATAGTTGTGATCCTCATTCATTCCCGAGCAACGTCGGGTCTACCTGCTAGTTCATTATAAAACAAAGACTGTTGAACGTTCACGACTCGAACTTGGTGGGCAAGTCAGCCATAGACTGATATTTATTTGTAGGAAATATGGTTGGATTGCAGAAAGAATTGTGAATTTTAACGCTTCCATGGGTGGAATTTTGGGTCACTTTATAGGAAAGACAGTTTCATAAATTATGGTATACAAATAAAAAATATTTACTGTATTTCTGTAATTTTTTAAATTTCTGTAATTTTTAAAATTTCTTAAATTTTTTTAATTTCTGTAATTTTTTAAATTTCTTTAATTTTCTAAATTTTTTTAATTTCTTAATTTTTAAAAATTTTCTGTAATTTTTTAAATTTCTTTAATTTTTTTGAATTCCTTTAATTTTTTTAATTTCTGTAATTTATTTTATTTTCTTTAATTTTTTCAATTTCTTTAATTTTTTCAATTTCTTTATTTTTTAAAAATTTCTTTAATTTTTTAAAATTTCTGTAATTTTTTAAATTTCTGTAATTTTTTAAAAAAATTCTTTAATTTCTTTAATTTTTTTAATTTGTTTAATTTTAAAAATTTCTTTAAATTTCTTTTTTTTCTTTTAAAAATTTCTTTAATTTAAAAAAATTTAATTCGATAATCATTACGATTACCAACGCAAATTATTTAAAAAGAAAATTATGGTTGGGAAAATTAGTCAAACAATTTATTTGGGTTTACTTACTCATCTGTGACATATTTCAGCTTCTTCCGACCATATTAAGGGGCGAAATGGGAGGAGGGAAACAGAAAAAAAAAAGAAAGTAACATTGTGTTATGAGCACGGTCAAAAAGTAAATAGTAGTGGTATTCATTGAATGCCGAGCAACGTCGAGTCATCTTGCTAGTTTTGTATATTTTTTATGAATAAATTTGCAATCGATAATATCTATTTATCCCATAGATAGAATGCTGACGGGTAACTTCACACTTTCATAAAGTTCCCAAATTGGATGTAGTTTCGTGTTATAGATATCGCAGATTCTATATAAGCCATCGATGGGATTCTGACTGGTACTCCCACTTCTCCGGGTCAGAGTGGACCGATGAGTAATGGCAAGTAAGGGGTCACCCCACGCTTCCCTTAAATCCAAAATTGTAGCATTAGCACTCGATACAGTTTAAAGTCATACCAAGAATCAGTTTGGGGGTAGAAAGAGTTTGAGTAATTGATAGGGTTGGGAAGTAGGGTAGGCAGAAGATAGGTCATTTTGTCACTGTTTTGTTGACATGATTTTTCTTTTTCAATAATTTGATACATTTCTTTAATGAAATATGTGTATATACTGATTTAATATCTAAAGTTCTTTCTTCTTCTTTGATCGCACAGCACTTAACGTCCCCTCCTCGCTGTATTGAACACCAAATTCTGTCCCCGAATTGCATATTTCTCGGTTGTTTAAAGAGGAACGCCGCACTGTTCCCTAATGCTGTCGGACCATCTTTTGGTGGGCGCCATCTTGGTCTTGCGTTTGAGACGTATTTTTTGTAGCTGGCATTTATCATCCCGCTACTCCTAGCAACATGACCAAACCATCGAATCTTTCTTGCCGACACCACATCTTCGATGGTTTCCGTCATGCCCAACGCTTCGCGTATGCAAGCATTACTAAGCCTGTCTTTCCTAGTAACCTTGAGGATTGTCTGAAGACATTTCAAACACCAACAGGGCTCTGACTTCTTGTTCTCCAATAGTCCATGTCTATGAACCGAATATGGCTATTGGCAGCATGAGTGCCTTATACAGGGTGGGCCAAAATAAGGGTCCTATCTTTAAATTTGAATAACTTGAATTTGAATAACTTCCACAAAATAAAAGTTAAACTCACCAAACTTTATGTGTGTGTAGACTGACCCTTCCGAGATTTTTTGAAATAAACAAAACAAATTTTAGCCGAAAAACACTTCTTAAAACTTACAAAAACTAAAGTATTGTTTTTTTACACTGTTTTGAGTTTTTTAAGCAAAAATAATGTTTTCTAAATGAGGGTACGTTCCTTAGGGCTAATACGGCTCATGCTTGCTTCGGAAGGGGTCCTTTACTTATTCTAAAAAAAAAAAAAAAAAATCAATAAATAAAAAAGTTATGAATTTTTAAAAATAGGACCCTTATTTTTGCCCACCCTGTACAATCTAACCTTAAAGGTTCTGGACATGTCTCTAGAGATCCATATTGCGTTTCTTAAACGGCCAAACGCCTGTGACGTCATGGATATCCTGTGCAAGACATCCGAAGCACAGTTGGGAACTAGACTGCCAAGAAACTTGAACTCTGCAACTTTTGGAATTAATTGATCGTCTATTTTGATGTCTTCATCAACTTCTGGTGACATAATTGCACATTTAAGGGGATTAATCTTCAAGCCCCATTTTTGGCGGGCTTTTTCAAGCTCCGCGGTTGAAAATTTAAGTTTTTCAAAAATAGCAGATATGAGTGTTGTATCATCTGCATATCTAACCCCAATTGACATATCATCTCTCGATTGGAAATCTTTGTTCAAACCTGTAATATCCTTCATTACGTGTTCCAGGAATACGTTGAATAGACTTGGTGACATTATGCAGCCTGAAGTATATAAGTAAAAATATGTGTATATACTGATTTAATGTCTAAAGTAGCGATTTTGTCTGTCTGTCTGTCTGTCATGTTAATGTTTTGTAGTTTATTAATCACATGGTGTACCTATCAGGCGTTGCCCGGGAGTTTTTTAATTTCATTTTTGTTTCGCTTTTAACATTTCTTTTGGTTAAAGTGAAAAAGTCTACTTGGTGACGGCCTCCGGTTTTGAAATCGAAAATTGACAAGCGGTGTTTATCAAAAAAAAAAAAAAGAAAAAGAAAATTGACAAGCGGTGTAAACACCGCTTGTCAACATTTTTATTTTTTTATAATTAGTTTTTATTTGTTATTATTACAAATAATAAAATCAACCTTTTTTTTTATGTAATTGGATTTTTTTTTATTACAAATAATATAATTAAGTTTGATTTTATTATTTGTAATAATAATAAAAAAATCCAATTATATTAAAATGTTTGATTTTAATATTTGTAATAATAAAAAAAATCCAATTATATTAAAATGTTTGATTTTAATATTTGTAATAATAAAAAAATCCAATTATATAAAAAAGTTTGATTTTATTATTTGTAATAATAAAAAATCCAATTATATTAAAATGTTTGATTTTAATATTTGTAATAATAAAAAAATCCAATTATATTAAAATGTTTGATTTTAATATTTGTAATAATAAAAAAATCCAATTATATAAAAAAGTTTGATTTTATTATTTGTAATAATAAAAAATCCAATTATATTAAAATGTTTGATTTTAATATTTGTAATAATAAAAAAATCCAATTATATTAAAATGTTTGATTTTAATATTTGTAATAATAAAAAAATCAATTATAAAAATAATTTGATTTTATTATTTGTAATAATAAAAAAATCCAATTATATTAAAATGTTTGATTTTATTATTTGTAATAATAAAAAATTCAATTATAAAAAAAATCTGATTTTATTATTTGTAATAATAAAAAAATCAATTATATAAAAAAGTTTAATTTTATTATTTGTAATAATAATAAAAAATCAATTATATAAAAAAAAGTTTTATTTTATTATTTGTAATAATAAAAAATCCAATTATATTAAAATGTTTGATTTTATTATTTGTAGTAATAAAAAAATCCAATTATATAAAAACGTTTGATTTTATTATTTGTAATAATAATAAAAAAAGATTCCAATTATATAAAAAAGTTTAATTTTATTATTTGTAATAATAATAATAAAAAAATCCAATTATATAAAAAAGTTTAATTTAATTATTTGTAATAATAATAAAAAATCCAATTATATAAAAAAGTTTGATTTTCTCATGTGTTAATAATTAAATAAAATGATGATAACAAATTATTAATTACCCCCCCCCTCTTAAAAAAAGAAACATCCGACCTAAAATATAATGGGTAACTGTTTTTTTGATAAATACTGCGTGTCAATTTCCGATCTCAAAACTGGAAGCCGTTAGTTATCAAGTAGATATTTTCACTTTAACCTATTTTTTTAAATATGATTTTGAAAGTTAAATATAATTACATCGTTTTGGAGCCTAAGCTGATTAATTGCACTAATTGACCGATGAACTTTTCTTCTATAATCATATTCCATTCGCTTGCCCCCAAAATGTTATTCTTTGTAAACAAAACCGTTTACTCATTTTTCAAACAAACAAACAAAAAAACTAACAAACAAAAAACAAAAACGAATGACTTGCTGTCTCCAGAGAGCTTCGCCTCATGATTAGGAACAGAAATTCCGTCCAGGGGGGGGGGGGGCGGTTGTCAACACATGTGTTGATTAGCAGGTTCTACTGAAAATGTCATCTTCAGGGCTGTATCTTTTTTTTTTGGGGGGGGGGGGCATGGAGGTTTCGCCATCCTTCAATATACAGCGTTTGATATTCCCAAATAGTCACCCATTTGATACTGGCCAAGCTACACGTCGCTTAACTTCGAAGATCTAACAAGAACAAAGTTATGCCGTGCATTTATTATATTTCTAATATATATATATATATATATATATATATATATATATATATATATATATATATATATATATATATATGTAAAAATAAAAATGGAATAAAGAATAAGAGATTCAACAACTAACAAAAATAAACTCAAAAACTCATGTTGTAAAGTTCTGCCGAGATATTTCGGTCGTTAAGATACGGCCATTTTCGTTCGGTTGGTAAACTTTATTTCAAAACGGAAAAGTTTTCAAATTTGAAATAAAGTTTACCAACTGAACGAAAATGGTCGTATCTTAACGACCGAAATATCTCGGCAGAACTTTACAACATGAGTTTTTGAGTTTATTTTTGTTAGTTGTTGAATTGCTTATTCTTTATTCCATTTTTATTTTTACATATTGTCTGAAACATTGTTTCTTTTTTCTCATATATATATATATATATATATATATATATATATATATATATATATATATATATATATATATATAATACTAATTATTTAAAAACTATACGTTACATACTTCAGAGGCGTACCATGGTTTCATTGAGATGGGCTGACCTTTTATTTTTGTTAAAAAGGTCGTTAGAACCTATTTAAATCATCAGCAACTCACGAAATAAAAACAATATATGTATTAATATGTTTTAAAATTTGTAGACATGTATATATATTTATATATAGTTGGGTTCTTGATTTAGGGACACAGATGTACCGACTTTTGACTACAAACTTTAATAGACAATTTAAAGGCTCCAAAATCACTTTCGAACACAATGTTTGGCCACAAAGATTATTAATTGAACCAAATTGTTATACAATTATAACTCCTATATCTTCTATAGTATCACGAATGAAAAGAAAAAATGTCGACTCGGATTAAATATTACAATCGATTGAAAATTTATTTTTTAAGAACACGTATCGATATTTGCCAGAAATAACTGGCGAAATAGAATTAAGTATGTAGCTTGTATTAAAAAGTCACCATATCACTATGTCAGGTTTAACAGCTCCCTTTTCTAGATATGTAGCCGCAGGGACTGTATAGTCATAGTGGATGGTGTATACCCCATTTTTGCTGGAGATGGGGCATCCGGTAGGATGCCAGACATTCACCAGCTATTTCAGACACTCCAGCTGAGAGATCTTTTTAAGATTCTAACCGTCCCTTGATGTGCAATTGTTTGTATTTTTCTTGCACTCGGTTCACCGGGTATACTTGCCAGATAGCTTTTGAAATTCTTTTTCATTAGTCCTGTTGCTCCTATAATTACTGGTATGATGGAGATTTTCCCAAGATTCCAATTTCTTTTTATGACGTACATAAGACCTTGGTATTTCGTAATCTTTCCCCTTTCTGCTCTGTTCAATCCTGCATCATTAGGGACACTGACTTCAACTAGGGTTGCTACTTTCTCCCTTTTGTCCCATATTATGATGTCAGGTTTAACAGCTCCGTTTTCTAGATATGTAGCTGTAGGGATTGCATAGTCATAGTGGATGGTGTATAAATGATTTCTAACTGTTTTTTCTGGTATATGTTCCCAGGATTTGCTGCTACACTGGATATTCAACTTTTTACAAATAGTCCAGTGAAGATATTTACACACTCCGTTGTGTCGCATTGTATAATAGCCATCCCCCAGGAGAACCTTACAACTGGATGTCAGGTGGCTCACACTCTCTACTTCTGTGTGGCAAAACCTGAACTTGTTATTGTTGCTGAGACCACCCATCTTTTTAAAGACATTGGTCATCAAGCCTTAATCTTGAGCAGCCATTATCATTCTCTCCTGATCATAGTGGAGAGATCCTCTTTTCAGCCAGTCTACAGAGCCTTCCTTATCTATATATTCCTGGGATAATTCACCTAGGAAATACTTAGCACGTTGTTGGTTGGCCCATTCTTCCAGTTTTTTTGCAATCGAAGGGTTTGGTGTATTTCTGGCGGCTCTTGCAGGCTATTTCCGTGGCAGGATTGTTGTCCGTTTCTGCCTCATTTGTAAGACAGTCCTGTCCAAAATGTTTGGCCAGTTTTGTGATAGACGTTGTTCTGCTTGCTCTGGTTTCTTGATATCTCGATGTCCTGTGTGTGGTCGATTATGTTGAGTATATAGAATTTGGATTGTATCTACAGCTCTGGAAATCTTGGCTGCCGGCGCTTTGTTTTATGTTGGTTGTAATTCCTTCAAGTCGTCGATTTATCGAAATAAACATCGAATGCTTCTCTTGTCACGAAGACTTTATTATCAACGGAAATTGTTAAGTTGATAAAAACGCTCCCAATATGAGATGTTAATTTATTTCTATAATGTTTATATATGTATATCTATATTATTTAAAGCTATATATTATTTATAAATATCATTTATACATATATATTATTCATTGATACAAATTATTTACATATATTATTTATAAATGTTACTTATATATATATATTATTTATAAATGTTACTTATACACACACATATATATATTATTTATATACACACACACATATATATATATATATTTATATACACACATACATATATATTTATATATACACACACACATATATATATTATTTATATACACACACACATATATATATTATTTATATACACACACACATATATATATATATTATTTATATACACACACACACATATATATTATTTATATACACACACACATATATATATTATTTATATACACACACACATATATATATTATTTATATACACACACACATATATATATATTATTTATATACACACACATATATATATATTATTTATATACACACACACATATATATATATTATTTATATACACACACACACATATATAAATATATATATATATATATTTATATATATATTTATATATATATATATACTACACATCGTTGCCCGGTGACACAAAACAAAACAATAGAAGAGGTAAAAAGCGTGTAACATCTTTATATTAAAACTCCTATCTTTCTACCTCCTCCAATCCATCTCTCTATCTTCCTACTTTCCGCTGTTTGCCACATCACTCCCCCTACCCCATTTTCACCTCCGCCCACCACATTCCTCTCTCTCGTTTTAATACATTGAAAATAATAATGACGTAAGTCATTCACTTATCGTTTATATAATAGATTTCGTTGGAAATGGATGCAAAACCATAACTCCCACCCACTCTGACGAAACTTGGTTCAGTTGATCCCACAAAGATGCATTTAAAAACATATTTTTAGATATGATTCACCCGGGGCAACGCCGATCAAGAATATACCAACTTTGTTGGTGTTTGCTTTGCAGCTTTTGACTGGCTGGTTGGCTGGCGAGACAGACAGACAGACACTAGATTATTTATATATTAGCCTTCTTCTATATATATATATATATATATATATATATATATATATATATATATATGTTCATTATTAACCCTAACCCTTCTTCTTATTATTCTTCTTCTTCTTCTTCTTTCTGGTGTTGGCATTAGTTTCCCCGGTGTTTTTCTAGTATCATTTAACCACCGTCACCTGAACATCCCTCTTTTCCAATTTTTATCTCTACTTCTCTCTCTCTCTCTCTCTGTCTGTCTCTCTCTTTCTTTATCTCTCTTCCTCCTTTTTTCTTTATCTCTCCCCATTTTTACCTCACTCTCTTTCCACACCTTTCTCTCTCTGTTTGAACGTCCCTTCTTCTTTCGTGTGAATCAGATTGCCCGATGTTTTTCTAGTTAAAAATCTTTCTGGAAAGACATCGGGTACTTACGGGAAGGACCACGTGAAGGTTGCCAACATCCATAAGTGAAAGTGGTACTGTGGAACCGACTGGATTCGAACTTGGAACACCCAGGTCTTCAGTTTGTGTCGTTATCCGCTTAACCACCGTCACCTCTCATATATTAGCCAATAACAATTTAATCGGACAGAAACGCTTTTGTATCTCCTGCCGTTGACCATTTGGACTGTTTTTTCTGGTCTTTTGACTAGAGGATTTTTTTTGTACTAACGAGTCACCGCCAAAAGCCACTCGAGGATAAGGGTTAATGAGTTTGTCATGTGGATGGTGATGCAACACCGTGATAGTTTTGGAACGATGCTTACAACTGGTCAAAATTTGATTATTCAAGAAGACAGCTCAAAAGAACTCGTCAATATTGCACTTGAAAACGACCATCTCATAGTCAGTTGGGAAGCGGCCCCGCGGTATCGCGTTCCACAGACGGATAGTTCTTGGAAAGAAACTTTGTTCATGGAAGTTCCATTTAGTTTTAGGTACACAGAGAAAGAAAGGAAAATTATTTACAATGGTTGTAGCTAGACGAGTTATGGGGAGGGGATCATAGATTGGAGCTCAGTCGAGCATCTACCATAAAAGTAACGATAGAGTAGAGAAAGACTAGCAAGCTCTCTTCTGTGAGAATGAGGCTGCAGGGAGACGAGCCCCCCCCCACTGGATTATGAAGTTGGTTTTGTACTTTGTCAACGCAGGAAAAATGGTCACATCGCGAAATCCGGATTCCGTACGTCAAAATTATGATTGTCTTATGTATAAATAAGATATAAAGAATATTGTCTTACAATTCAGTATTCTGTTTATTTTTCTTCATTTTTTTTATTATTGATCTTTTTCAAAGAAAACCAACGAAAACAAAATACAGGCTGAATCTTTTCATAGACAAAACTGAAAAAAAAACAACAACAAAATAAAAATAAATCGAATGAATGAATGAATAAATAAATAAATAAATAAATAAATAAATAAATAAATAAATAAAGAAAAAGACTAAAACAATTTCAAAAGGCACTAAAAAAAATAAAAAACAAACAAACTATGTTTCTCTTTTTTCATAAAGCTCTTCATCATTTTTGTTTGAATTAGAGAACACACACACACACACACACACACACACACACACACACACACACAGATAAATAAACAAAAAAAAACGTTTTTAACACACGGCCATTTTCAATCTTTTTTCTTCACTTATTGTTTTCGATTTTCATTGTTTTGAACTTGAAAAAAAAAAAAAAAAAATGGCGGCCGAGTATGCCCTACTCCGGCCGCCATTTTGTTCAAGTTCTGAGTTTAATTTGATTGGAAATAAAAAAATTCGCCGAGGAAGACTTTTGAAAACGAATCTTGCATCCATTATTTATCAGGAAAAAAATGTGGTTCGGAATAGACAGAAACAATTATATAAATAAAAATGTTTTTTCACAACAGAATTAAAGATTTTACCATTATTTTTATTTTGTAAGTTTAAAAAAAAAATAATTAAAAGGTAAAACCATTAATTTTGTTGCTAAGCACTCTTTCTCTGTTATTGTCCGAAATTAACAAAAAAAAAAGTCCAGACAAAAAAAAATTAAAATGATTTTTTTATAAAAAATATTTGCATCTTAGACGTGGTTTCCAAAGAAATTTTGCCTGTTTTTTTTTTTTCAAAGTTTTAAATTCTCAAAAGATGCTTTTAAAAACTTGCTATATATATATATATATATATATATATATATATATATATATATATATATATATATATATATATATATATATATATATATATAGTGTTTTAAGGTTCATATTTTTTTTTTAAAAAGCATCTATTGTTAAATTTAAGAAGGAATAGGTAAATAAATACCTTTTGAAGCATTAATATGCGATATCAATTTTTTTTTGGCGAAATATTTGTATCACTTTAAACTAACAAAAAAAAATGCTAGTTTATAATAAAAAAGAAAAAAAAATCGGTTTCGATTTATTATTTTTCTTTTTTATATAAAAAAAAAAATTGATATCGCATCTTAATGCTTCAAAAGGTATTTATTTACCTATTCCTTAAATTTAACAATAGATGCTTTAAAAAAATATGAACCTTAAAACACTTATACAAATCACGTGCTGCATTCACGTTCTTCATATTTGATAGTGGGGAAACAACAGCTAACCCATTTGGCCCGGCTGTAATAACAACAAGCCGGTAAGAGAAAAAAAAATACAAATCCGATGACATCAGGATATATTACACACCGAGGATGCCAGGTTTTGGCGAAATATTTGTATCACTTTAAACTAACAACAAAAAAAAATGCTAGTTTATAATAAAAAAAAAAAAAAAATCGGTTTCGATTTATTATTTTTTTTTTATAAAAAAAAAAAATTGATATCGCATCTTAATGCTTCAAAAGGTATTTATTTACCTATTCCTTCTTATACAGGGTGGGCAAAAATAAGGGTCCTATTTTTAAAAATTCATAACTTTTTTATTTATTGATTTTTTTTTTTTTTAGAATAAGTAAAGGACCCCTTCCGAAGCAAGCATGAGCCGTATTAGCCCTAAGGAACGTACCCTCATTTAGAAAACATTATTTTTGCTTAAAAAACTCAAAACAGTGTAAAAAACAATACTTTAGTTTTTGTAAGTTTTAAGAAGTGTTTTTCGGCTAAAATTTGTTTTGTTTATTTCAAAACATCTCGGAAGGGTCAGTCTACACACACATAAAGTTTGGTGAGTTTAACTTTTATTTTGTGGAAGTTATTCAAATTTAAAGATAGGACCCTTATTTTGGCCCACCCTATATATATATATATATATATATATATATATATATATATATAGGCAGCATTTTCTCTGTAATACAAGTATTGTTGAATATGACAAACAATTTATGTCTGGATTTCTTTGTGCGGATCCTTTCTATTTGCTGAATCAGGGTCTTTGTTTTGGTGGGGAACTGGCCGATGAATCTGCCATAACTGTTGGTGTCCCAAGTACTTTCAGGTCCATCCTCAAGGAAATCAGAATTAACAGAATTAATTTTAACACTAGTGATAACATTCTAAAATGTTTATAGTTCTAACGTTGGTTCCGTATTAATAATATAATTCTCGACCAAACTATCTATTAATATTAATATTAACACCATGGTCTTTACCGGATTACTAAAAAACTTATTCTAAGAGTCGGAGTCAGAAATTTTGGAATCTTATAAGTCGGAGTCAGAGTCGGAATCGTAATAATGCTAAGAGTCGTTTTTTTTAATCCCTCAACAGACAGTTTGAATATTGGAAGACTTTAAAATAAGGAGTCGAATATTCTGGAATTGAATACAATTTTTGAAAAGGCGTTCCAAATAAATTCAGGGGAGTCAGATTGCTACATAATAATGGAGTGGAAAAGTTTCCAGGTCAGAAGTCAACACCAGCGGAAGTCGATGAAATCACATGATTTCCGGCCGGAGCTTTTTATTTCTCTTAGTTGGCGATATTTCAAGGAGGAAGGAAATGTATAACTGCTGTCCCCAATAGGGACAGCGCGGACAGTGTGGCCGGGTATAGCGAGACGGGCTATCCGTCTATCTCTCTCCCTCTCTATCTCACGCGTACAAAAATAACCTGTGTCTGTTCTTCTCCGTTTTAAATAAACCTTATTAAAAACTGAACATTGGCGTCCGAGTAGTCTTGTGTTGACAGACGGTTAACAATCTGGGTTCGACCCCGACACGAGTGTATAAAGGTTTTAAACACGCTCCGTACGTGAAAGTGCAACACAATGTCATTACGCAGATTGAAAACAATCTTCGGTGATTGTGCAGTATTGTTAACAAGAAGAAAAAACGGGTGTAAAAAAAAAACACATACACATTTACAACAAATAACATTTACTTAACGCAAATTAAATATTTAACCGATTGGTGACAGTTATTGGTCCCCCGATTTATAAAATCGGGGGACTTATGTTTTGAAGCATGTCCGTCCGGATTTTTCTCCGCAACCATCCATTGAATTTCTCTGAAATGTTGCATGAAGTTGTAACTTTGGTCAGGGGAGAACGTAACATTCTCCGATTAAAAAAAAATCTGGTTAGCCCCCCAGGGGGTCAAAAGGCCCCGAAATGGCAAAAAATATGTGTTGCCCCATAACTTTTCATCCATCCATTCAATTTCTCTGAAACTTGGCCAAAATGTGGAGACAATTGTTCCTAATAGAAAATAAGTATCGCTGACCATGGAAAAAATCTGGTTCGCGCCCCCAGGGGGTCAAAAGCCCCCAAAATGGCAAAAATTACCCTTTTCTCCCATAACGTTTGATCCATCCATTCAATTTTTCTGAAACTTGTCCAAAATGTAGAGGCAATTGTTCTGGATATAAAATGAGCATCCTTGACCTCAGAAAAATTCTGGTTCGCGCCCCAGGGGGTAAAAAAAATGCCCCCAATTTATTGCATTTTACACTCGCCACATACAGAGGGGGACCACGGATACGCGGCTTGTTATTTATATTTTTGTTTAATTTTTGATTTTTCAGTTGTTAAACAGATGACAACGAACCTTCACATCAAGTAAAGAAAGGACGCCATTTTGAATTCCCTATTTTCACAAGCCTTCTAATCTGCGTTGCAAAATCCGAAAGAAAGAAAAAAAAAAAAAAACTTACAAAAAGTTCAGAAACAGATTTTTTTTGCGTTTGGTAAAAGTTATTTGTTGTAACTTTTCACCCATTTTTTTATTGTCAACTATACTGCACAATTGCCTGTGTTTCTTTCATTTCCAGTGAAAATAGGAACCGGCACGAATCTGCCGCAGATTATTTAATTAAATTTTTTATTTTTTTATCTCACTTGAAATATCAGAATGAGCAAAGCCATGGCTTATTTTCAAAATGGCGGCAAAAATCACGCATTTTGATTCTTCTCTCGTCTTTAATTGTCTGTTCATTTTTCACCGTTTTCTTATTCTCGAACTCTTCGATCCAAGAATCCAACGTGGCTCGAAATTGACACGCCTCCTCCCAACCTGTAAACCTTTTTCATGTCTGACATCGTTTCATCTGCACTTTTTCCCAAACAAATAGATTTCTTTAAAAAAAATTATTTCTCTGCGAGAATCCATGTGATCTGGGTTAAAAAAAATAAAAAATGGCGCCGAATAAAGTGAAACATCACACGCCTTCAAACTAAAGAACAGAATGACATGGTCCTGCTTGATCTTAAGAGCCCATCCTCCCAGACATTACACTCTTCTTCGGTCGATTATTTTATTCCTAGTCTGGCATAAGCGAAAACGAAAAGCTCTTCGTTTAAACAAATTAAGCACTCGACAACTGAAAGTATTTATATAAACATTGAGATTTTTCTTACTCGTGTGACTAACGCTGGTGACTTATGACTGAATGGATGGAAAGTCGAGGTTACGATCTCAGCTCTAGGCACGCGATTGTTTTTCACAATGAAGAACTGTGTGATTATTTATTTATTTATATATATATATATATATATATATATTTTTTTTGTTCGTTACAATACCTCGTGGCCTAATGGGACTAGATGAATGCCTACAAATTCAAGATGTATCTGTGAACGGGGTTCGCGCCCTATGACCGTCTGAGATTGTTATTTCTTTTTTCAAATAGTTAAACGCACGCCAATGACGTCTCTTTGTGCGTTCTTTTTCCTATGTTTGTACCGTTATCGAATAAATTTAAAATCTTCACCTTTTCTGAAGACGTCTGTTGATCAGAACGAAACAGGAAAACCCCTTTTCTTAATTTTTTTTCCTGTATTCAATTTTTTTTTTTCGTTTGTCTTTTTTTTTTTTTTTTTTTTAAACACATCTTGACCTTCACAGCATTTCAGTTTTATAATATATCGGGCATTTTACCCCCCCCCCCGTCTATATCTATCCATATATATCCCCTCGTTCGGCAGCGGATTTAAAAAAATCTTATTTTAAAATCTTGCCTTAGTTTAAAATTTAGATTTTAAACCTTTATTTAAAAAAAAAAAAAAATCGTTTCTGCAGCATCTGAGGTCAACACGACATTTGTATAGTAAGGACATTTTTTTTTTCTTTCTCAAAGGCTAAAAAAACCAAACTGTTTTTGATCGCTCATGACTAAAATACCGGCAAAATTTGCAGGCAAAAATGATGAAAGTTAAATTTAAGCAGAAAAGTCGAAATATCGTGAGACAATTAACATAACTAGTGAACATCCATCTTCCGTGAAGACAGACATAAACAGAGGCTGAAGAGAGTTCAAAAAAAAAAAAAAAAAAAAAAAAAAAAAAAAAGGCCTTTAGAGGTCAGGTCCCCTTTATTAGGATTGGAAACCGATGGTACCGATATTCTGATCTTCTGTAATGTAAACATTAATAAATAAATATTATGCTCTTATTTTTGGATTTTTTTTTCTTAATCGGACACTGCTGGGATTTTCTCCCACTATATATAATCATTTTGTTTCAGTTGAAGTTCTCAGAAATCAAGGTGTCCCATTCCTGAGGCTAACACTTGATCTCTATATGAAATACATAGATATTCAAATATTTCAATTTACCTGTGAAACGTTGAGTTTGTAAGTTAAGAATATTAATTTTCCTCGCCCCAATTGACCCGTGAACTATGTTATAGTATATTTTTTGTCGTCTTATCGGATCCCAACACAAGAATTCATCTAGTCTGGTGGAGTATCCAGTTAAATATTGTTACTGAAGGTAACATCACTAGGAGAAGGTGCACCATTCCTCGTATGAAGCAGTGTATAAACGTGTCGAGGAGATTTTATTTGAGCTTCGAATATTATGTTATTTTGAATATTTGGTCAGGGTTTATTTATAAGGTGAAGTATCCTCATGTCCGGACAAACAGAGAGACTGAAGACACCCGAAGATGGTGTCTAGTAGGTAATTCAAACTTCCATATATATATTTCGATTTGTTTGGCAAGGTTTCGACCCGAATATCTCTTCAGAATAAAATGATTAAAAAAAAAAAAAAAAAAAAAAAAAAAAAAAAAAAATCTATTTATATAAGTTTTAGCATTCATAACTCAAATATTTAAGAAGCTTATTTTTTTTTAAAGTTGAGTTATTAAGATCTCATTAGCTAAGACATTTAACCTATACTTATTCAATTGGATCTGCACCAAGATAAAATGAGAAAAAAAATCCCCCCACCCCAAAGCGATCTCTAACAGGAAGGGGGGGGGAGCGTAGATGTCGAAACGCGGTTTTACACCGGAAATAATTCGCTACAATCATGTTAACAAATGCATCAAAAGTACGTCAAACAAAAACACACACCAGCCTACAGAACACCCATTAACATGCAAGCATATACATTCACACCCCCACCACACACACAATAATTATATTTTAAATATCTTAGCTAATGTGATCGTAATGCCCCAACCTGAATTTTTTAAAAATTGAAATATTTAAGTATTTGACGGCGAACTTTGTATAATTAGATTTTTTTTTTAATCAGTTGGCTTTGAAGAGGCCTTTAGGTCGAAATCTTGGCATGCCAATGTAAGACAAACAAATTATAAATATATCAGCTCTACAAATAACTATTTTAGTGCAGAAAAATAGAAGATCGGAGATTACATATATATATATATATATAATATATATATATATTGAAATTTATTTTTGAAATAAAGTTTATTAACTGATCGAAAATGGTCGTATCTACGGCCGAAATATCTCGGTGGAACTTTACAACATGAGTTTTTGAGTTTATTTTTGTTAGTTGTTGAATTGCTTATTCTTTATTCCCTTTTTATTTTTAAATATATTATATATATATATAAGAACAGAAAAATAAAGATACAATGTATCTTGCCTTATAGCCATGGTTTTTCAAAGAATGTATACCTTCAAATTAGAACCTATGAAAGAATTGGTGCTCAATATACGAGATAGAGCAATTATAGACAATTAAAAGATGAGAATAAAGATTGTAAAAATCCAATATCTATGACGTCATCAGACGCCTTCAACGGTGAACTTTTTCCTATATTTTCAACATCTTTTTGCATTGGACATTTACTGTATTTATCTTATATTTATATCTTAAAATTATGACTTTTGGTAATTCCCTTACCAACTTATCTCTTAGTATTCCTCTGATAAGATTTCATTCTTTGAAAAGCCATGGATTAAGGAAGGAACATAAATATTATTTGAAAAACCTCGTTTTGAGAAACTGAAGACGTAGTAGATATTGTATTTTTGCAATCTTTATTCTCATCTTTTAACACACTCCAAGGAGGAGATGATAGAATGGTATTATAATGAACTCCATCCCTAAAAAAAAGAGGAGTTAATGCATGGGAGGATGATATGACAGTACAGATAGTACACTACTCCTTCCCCAAATCATGGAAGGATGGTATCGTGAGGAACGAACATATACTATACTGCCCCATAAAGAGGAGAACTGGTAGGATCGCCTCATAAAAGGGGAAGATAATTCCTGGGAGTATTGTATCATGTAAACAGAACAGAGTTTACAACTCCCACCCCAAAAAGGAGAAGGTAACCCCTGGGAATATATACTACAATATCCCCTCGAAAGGAGGACGTAAAACACGAGGATTACTATATCTGCTTAAAAAAGGGAGGAGGTAATTCCTGGGAGGACGGTTTTAGGACAACAGAACCGATACTACACTACCCACCCCATTAAAAGATAATAGATTTTGCACTTAACCTGTGACGTCACGAGTTTAGTTCAAACGATACGAAGATAATTTAAGAATTATTCAACTTTTCCACCCCGAACGAAAACAATCGACCGCCGTCGGGTTAAATAAATTGTTCGGTTCGAAATTCCGTACAGAGTCCAAAATTCGATAAAACTGAAGAAGGGTGGACGTTACATCGGTCGAATATCGCGTTGGTATAAGAGACGTTTCACGTGGATTTAAACATTAATTATAGACAGAAATGGTTTTAGATGCGACCGTGTAACGCAGTGCCGGATTAACCATAAGGCAAACAAGGCACATGCATTAGGACGAGGCAAAAATCCACAGCACAAAAAAAAAAAAAAAAAAAAATTTCTCGGGGATGGGGGGCTTTCCCGTACACCGTTACGCTCAAGAGAGCGAAAAAAGTGCACAAGTTTGTATCTATAACGAAATAAAGAAATTAAAGCATTTGTTTTAACAATCCAATTCCACTTGCCGACTAATATCTTATATTTCGTCGAACTTCTATTTGATCTAACTTTTGTTTATTAGGTTAGGCTTAGGTTAAAGGATTTGTTACAATCTTCTACATCATCACTTAGGAAGTGAAACAATCGATATAGTAGTACATTGCAAAAAAACAAAACGCTACAGTCAGCAATAAAAACAATTACATATATATATATATATATATTATTTGTAGCTTCTAGAAAACCCCGTCTAGAAGAGTACTGTAAGTGTAGTATTAACACAGCATGACATCGTTAGCTATAAATGCATCGTTCCTTTTAAGTAGAACGCTATTATGACATCAAGCCACCGCATAAAGTGTTAAAATTATCACTTTATTTGCTGTTCAGAATTTGCCGAGTGGTTCGGAGCGTCGGGATTTGAGTTGAAAAATACTCGTAATCCGGGGGTTCGAATCGCATGACCGGTAGTGAATAGTCATATCTCTTATAAAGGACGAAACAAACAATAACACACACGTATATATATATATATATAATCACTATCGCCCACTAATGTAAATGAAATTAATCGTCAGATAACACTAATTTTAGCCGGAGAGTAGAAATATTTTACTCATTCTTCTAATATTAAGATACAGAACCTTGAAAGAGTCCATTTTATTTTAGTCGACGCGGGAATCCATTTGAAACTTTTTATGCTGACGTAAATCTGAAAGTGTCAATCCCGAGAAAAAAAACAAAAACAAAAAAAAACAGCCATAATTAAAGTAAATTATGTAATAGGAAACACGACTGACGGATTCGAAAGTTTCCTTCCATTAAAACTATCACGAGTTTAAAACAAAACATTAAGATGCCAATATTAATTTTTAAAGCGGTAAGGAGACCAATTTTTTTTTTTTTTAAATATTTAAAATTCAAAATTTTCGATTCTTAAAAGAATCTTCCTCAGGATGGTACAGACTTAATTTAAAAATTTTATTTTTATTACACACCAAACTTTAATAAGATCAGAAGACTAAGTGACATGTTGCTAAAAAAAAAAAAAAAACAAACATTTTCTGTATCCTCGTGATAAAGATTTAATGAATCAAACATTTGAATTTTAAATATTTTATTAAAAAAAAAAAAAAAAAAAAAAAAAAGCCTGCATTTATTGTTCTTACCGCTTTTAAAAATTACAAATTTAAAAATGCATTCAAGCAGTGGAAATATTTTATTCATATGTCGATATTAGTATTTTATTAAAGTTAATGTCTATAATTTACCGACGGTCAAAATCTTGAACTATGAAGGGAGAGAGAAAGGATTTATGAATAAACAGAATTCGTAATTAATGGAGCGAAACCTAGGAGAAATAAGAGCATTGAGAGTGTACTGTGAATCCATAGTCTCTGTACAGGTTAGGGTTAGGGTTAGGGTTATACAGGTGCGTGCTGGTCGAGATTTACGTTAACATAACATGATAGAGGAAACGGCAGTAAGCATAACATTAAAACAGCGTTACTATATTAATTGAAGTGTTTTTTTTTTATATGAATAGCGATGAATCTAGAGATTGTGAGTGTCGGGCTAAAACGATTCAGTTTCAAAGCGGAAAAAGAAACAGGAGGGAAGAGGTAAATATTTTATTATTTCGATATTAAAACAATTTGAGATCACTCAAATGGATTCAGCGATTATCTTGGAGTTAAAATAGAGTTAATGTTTAAAATTTTGCCAATAAGGTTTTGCAACATAGAATGGGGAAAAATATACAAATAACTTACGAAACGCATTAAAATTTAATTTTTAACCGACCTGTATAGTTTTAACGTTTTGGAATGCAAGTTTTGTGACTTTTAAATTTGTTTCATTACTTTCACTTAGCCGAACACGAGTCAAAGATGGCGGTCGATCTTTTATTTCTTATGTTTTTTATTAAAGGAGATCGTCACTGTTTCAGGCTGAAAAAAAGTATGGTAAAAGGCTTAGGGTGTCATTAACCCAAAACCCAGAAGGATTATGGTAATTTTTTTAAAACTTTAAGCTAAAAATTAACGACCACTTCAAATATCTTGAATATCATTTTTGAGTAGCTTATGTTGGGCTAAGTGAAAGTAACGAAGGAAATTTGAAATACTTACAGAACTTGAAAACTATACTGGTCGGTAGAAAGTTAAATTTTAATGCGTTTGGTCGGTGTTTTGTTGTATATTTTGTTTACTTTCGGTTTCTCGGTTGTTAACTATACTGCAGGATTGTCAACATTTTCATTAATGGATATGGATTTCAATAAAAAACTGTTTGAAAAAAAAAAAAAAAAAAAAAAATGCGACGAATGTAAACAAGACGTTCAAATTCGGTTATAACGTTTAAAAAAAAAAAAAAAAAAAAAAAGTTATTTGCGATAATAACGTAATTGAAACAAATTGGTAAAATGTAATTTGTAACAATGTAACAATGAATTTTGCAGCCGGTTCAGAGTTTTCTAGCCGAAGTTATTGGCTTTCTAACAGACTGTTTCGTCCGGATGACAGTTCTTTTCGGCGTAAGGAGTTTAGATATCTTGTGATTCTTCGGAGTCGCCGTCAACAACACCTTTGTTCTGATTTTGGTACCCTTTGACAACGGGGTTAGGATTTTTGAAGTAGTTGAAGCCTTGGAGGTTTTCGCAGATTTACCTTGGACACGTTCAGATGTAAGCACCTTCAACGGTTTCTTGACTTTCGAAGGTTTATCGCCAGATTTGACTTTCGAAACTGGTTTCGTCTTTTCGACCGTTTTTTTTTTTTCTTTCGGGGCCGGATTTTTTTTCTCGTCTTTTTGGGGATCTTTTTTGTTTAGTTTTTTGATGCTCTTCGTTTTTGGCTCAGAGCGGTTGACCTCCGTCTTTTTAGCATTCGTCCCGGGAAGCTTTTTCCCTAACGTGAATGAACCGCAGACGCCAAACCCTTTGCTCCTCGTCAACTCGCCCTTTTCGATGCCTTTCAACAAGGCTATCTTGATGTGCGTGCTGGCTCGTTTCTCGTCAACCAACGCGAAAGTGTTAACTACGTACTTCTGAATTGCCTGCCGCGATGAACCTTTTCGTTCGGCAAGGTTGGTGATGGCTGCCATCACCATTTCTCGGTAGCTTGGATTAGTCTTCAAATTCGTAGCCATCCTCAGTCAAAAACCAAACAATTAAACAAACTAGGACCAGTACCTGTTAACGTCCGGCTTTAGCAATATCTGTCACAGTTGACTGCAACCAGTTTATATTTATATTCTTCCCACAAAATCTCACACACTGATAAAAGAAGTAAAGAATTCGAGGAGGTTTTACCAATCGGCTCTAATCTGATTTACCTACGCCGTCGATAATGGATTCCCCCACAGCAAAGATTCAACTTTGAATGGATTAAAAAAAAAACTTAGTTCGCTCCAAACAAGGCCAGTTGCCACTGTAGACGTAAGGGGCTACTGAGAATTAGGGTGAACATTTTTTTGAGGGGGGGGTCATCCTAAAATGGGAGCTGTGTATTGATTTACTCCTCTCCAGGAGTTAGGCACAAGGCCAGTTTTTATCTTACTCCCAAAAGTAAGATGTACCCCAAGGTCGGGTCAGGAAAGTGGGGTTTAAAAATTGCCTGGGCAGCCTCGTCGGCATTCCCCGATAGGGGCGCCTCAGGCAATAAGCAATAAACTTACTCCTCCCCAAAGAGAGTAGGCGAAGCCTGGGAGGGTGGACCTCCTAGAACTGCACAGGACAGACCCATTGACCGGCGGAAATCAAGCCCCGAAGGTCAAGACAATACCAGTCTATGGGGTGCAGTATCCATCAGAACAGCCAAAAGCCAAAAGGCCAAGAGCTGTGCAGAGAGATGCTTGTTCACGTTAGTTTTAAATGTCTGCATGTCGGTACAGTCGGGGAAACAGTGAGCAGGGAGGGAGTTCCAAAGGCCGGCAACATGAAAGAAGGAAAGAATTCGGGGAGGTTTTACCAACCGGCTCTAATCTGATTTCCCTACGCCGTCGACAATGGACTCTCCCATAGCGAAGGTTCACCTGTTACCGGAAAACTTTTTTATCAACTTATTTATTTATAACACTTCGATAAATTTGACGGAAAAAATATGCTTTGCCGGTGTTCGCACTTTTATTAGTCTAAGGCGATGAAGTTAAAGATACAAAAGAAGAACGAAAACGTCCTGATCTGGAAAGTTAAAAAAAAAAGAAAAGGAAATAAACGTCTTAGTATGGAAATGGCGTGCAGGATTTCTTACAGAATTAATTTAAGACCGTGATGGTTGTGTTTTCAATTTTTTTTTTATAACTTTTTATAATAAATGATGAATCTTAATTTATTTTTACAGTTGATGGGGGATATATATCGATGTATTATATTTTTAAGAGCTTTTTCATCTAATTAAATAAAGTTCGGATGCATTTCGTTACAGTAGAATAGATTAATATAGATAGCAACTAGTTGAAATCAAGTCTGTCTCTCTAAAGAAAGGAGCATTTGAACGCATTTTAAATATTTGACCAAGAAATCAAAAAATATTGCGAAACCGAACTATTTGTTGTATTAAAATTAAAACAATCATCGAATTAAAAAAACAAAAAAAAAACAATAACAAATAATAATTAATAAAATGTCTTTTTTTTTTCAAAGCTGATATGCAAATTAGTTAATCTTGCGACTGACATCGCATATTCCGTGGAAGTACTTGTAAAACAAGCACATGGATGCAACATTACCGTCATGGAACAGGGACAGGAGCTTGGTAGATAGTCCGGGACTGATTAGATTAGAGACTCTTTTTGCGCACCGCGTCCAAAAATGGCGAGAGGCTAGTGGTTGGTGCACCAGCCCAGATTTGGCAACAATCCTCCATGCATGGGCGAATTGTGGCTTTATTGAGGTACAGGATACTGGCAGACGTGAGAAGTTTTCTAGCCTGGTAAAGAGAGGCCGCCTTCTTTGCAGCAAACTTGGCA
>OY744546.1:4051228-4068728 GCA_963556195.1 Sepiola atlantica
ATAAATATATATATATATATATATATATATATATATATATATATATATATATATATATATATATATATATAGGTAGAGAAAAATGTTTTTTTAGGTTTGAGAACATGATTGAGTTTTGCAAAGGGAAAGGAAAACAATAACATCAAAGTTTGGTGCATTTTAACTCAGGTATCTTCAAACAGTCTGATCTGGTAGCACCAAAACAAAGAACGATAACAGCGAAATAGAAAGAAACCGTAAGTGCAAAACAACAAACTGCATGATTTACACTTGAAAGTAACCTTTCCCCGCCTCTTTTGGTTCAGTCGAAAAGGAAAGATCTTCCATTCTCATTCGCCACGTCAGACAAGCGACTTTCTGTCTCTATGACGTCGTTACCCTAACAACTACCAACCCTTCTTTGTCATGCTTCTATGCACTGATGAAATCATTCTTCTGGAATTCCCATCCTCGACCTGATTACCGCCATCTTAAAGACGTATAAGCGTTCAAAATAACCTCCTTGATGATCGCCTTTAGCTTTGGGGGAAACAAAAAGAAAAAATGTCACACGGACTAAGACCAGGTAAATTGAAAGGTTGTTCCAATACAGCGATGTTCTTTTCAGCCAGGAAATTGCTAGATGTCCGGGATGTGGTGAGCAGGTGCACTGTCGTGTTTCAGAAGGGATCGTGTCAACAAACAGATATGCACGAAAATGCAACGGCTGCACAAAGCTAAGATTATAATTGTAACACACGTGGCGTCCACAAAATCAGCTGGTCCAATTCTGTAGTCGCAGTGGTGAGGTGGCAGCCGAAGTACCCATCTTCTCTTTTCTCTGTCGTTATCTTCTTTTCAATAACAGTTTCATAAACGTCATTAATACAGAAACATCACCGATGCAATTGGGTTTTAAAATCTTTTTGAGGTTTTATTTTTTGTTTATAGTGTAGAGACGAAATTCACCCTTCGATGCCCAAAATTAAAATGCTTAAACTCGTCTCTGCGCAGATGGCTCGACGCACGCATTTGTCTGAATTAATTAAAAAAAAAAGCCAATCAGATACATTTCTCTGAATTTAGCGACATTTCCCTTCTGGAAAAAAAGGTGGAATAAACAAAAACATTTTATTTTTACACTGACACAGCCAGTCGACCGTTGTTTTCTTTTTGAAAAAGAGAGGTTGTTACTCTCGAAATGATCAAAGTCTCTACCATTCCGAACCTTTAAATATTGAACAGTAAGCCCATTTGACAATTTACTGTCTTTATATTTAAATTTTGAAATATAAATGAATTGATCTGAGATTTACCGTCTCTTGTCATTTATTTTTATTTTTGTTTATTCCACCTTCCGGTTTTTCAACAGTGCATTGCTTCTGCCTAGGAATTCTCATCTTCATATTTTTATAAATATTTAAAATTTTAAATAAATGAATTCATTATTTTGTTTGTTTTTATTATAAAAAAACTTCTCTCGCTCTCTTTTACATTTGAGTATTAACCTGAAACTGTTTTACTTAAAAATGTCTCCCTAAAATCGGCTCTTCGCATAAACAACCAGAGCCCTAAAATCTTTCTTCCTAAATAGCACACATGTATGCGTATAAAACAACTAATACCCTTCCCCATGGAAGAAAAATGGTTGCAGCTATCCCAAATCACTGCCATCTTTCTTTAGCTATCGGTTCAGTCGAAAAAGAAATACCTCCCCTCATTCGCCACATCAGACTAACAGTTTCCTGTCTCTGTGACGTCACTGCCCTTACAACTTCTACTTGGAAAATTCCACTTTACTTAATTTTTAACCGTACGCGGAAATTTAGCATACCAGCGGCTTCCTGTGTCTGTGACGTCACTGTCGGGACACGTAGCCCTTACGACTTCTACTTATTAAAAAAGAAACATCGACAAATGCAATTGGGTTTTAAAAAATCTCTTTCTGTCTCTATAGCATATATGTATATGCATAAAACACCCAATCCCCCCCCCATAAGGGAAAGGCAGCAGCTATCCACGCCCATTGCTCTCTTTCTCTCTGCAGGTTAAGTTGAAAAAGAAAGATCTTCTCTTCTCATTCGCCACGTTAGACTAGCGGCTTCCTGTCTCTATGACGTCACTTTCGGAACACGTAGCTCTTACGACTTCTACTTGGACAATTTCACTCTACTTAATTTTTAACCTTACGCGGAAATTTTCTACTACCCTTATCTTGTCACACCCGCATGTATATACTTATAAGATTTTATATTAGATCACAATCAGTATATCTCTCTTTCTCCCATAGCTCATATCGCACACAGCACACGCAGCCCCGATGTCTGGAGAGTTTAATTGTCTTTTCTAAACAACAAGGAATTGTCTGCTTCTTTCTATTCAAACAAAAATGATGGATCGTCTGGAAAGTCTGCATGAACACTTGGAGAGTAACCGGACACGGAATGCGTCCACCTTCCGTGCGTGTTTTTACGCGTTCCCGTGGGAGGAACGCGTCTCGGAAAGCGACCGGGCGTGCAGAAAGAGGTAAAGATGACATTTGATGGAGCGACAAGGTGCCGGACTAGATAATAAATGGAGTCCGGCACGATAGTTCCACTGACCCGGACCGACTGGAACAAAGCTAAGGAAATTTGTTTTATTTCCTTTGAAATATATTTCAAAACGATGTCGCTGTTCAAAATAGATGATCATAAGTGAGGTTAGGGTTAGGGTTCGGTCAAGAGTGAGGTCTAGGGTAGGGTGAGGATTAGGGTTAGAGTTAGGGTTAGGGTTCGGTCAAGAGTGAGGTCTAGGTCAATGATTTGAAGATATCTATTATAAAGGCACGGTTAGGGTTAGGGTTAAGGTTAGAGTTAGATTTAGAGTAAGGGTTAATGTAAGGGTTAGGGTTAGGGTAAGGGTTAGAGGTAGGGTTAGATTTAGAATAAGAGTTAGGGTAAGGGTTAGGGTTAGGATTAGGGTTAGGGTTAAGGTTAGAGTTAAATTTAGAGTAAGGGTTAGGGTTAGGATTAGGATTAGGGTTAAGGTTAGAGTTAGATTTAGAGTAAGGTTTAATGTAAGGGTTAGGGTTAGGGCAAGGGTTAGAGGTAGGGGTAGATTTAGAATAAGAGTTAGGGTAAGGGTTAGGGTTAGGATTAGGGTTAGGGTTAAGGTTAGAGTTAAATTTAGAGTAAGGGTTAGGGTTAGGATTAGGATTAGGGTTAAGGTTAGAGTTAGATTTAGAGTAAGGTTAGAGTAAGGTTTAGGGTTAGAGTAAGGGTTAGGGTTAGGATTATGAGTAGGATTAGGGTTAGAGTTAGATTTAGAGTAAGGGTTAGGGTAAGGGTTAGGATTAGGGTTAGATTTAGAGTAAGGGTTAGTGTAAGGGTTAGGGCTAGGGTTAGGATTATGAGTAGGATTAGGGTTAGAGTTAGATTTAGAGTAAGGGTTAGGGTTAGGGTTAGAGTTAGATTTAAAGTAAAGGTTAGGGTTAGGGTTAGAGTTAGATTTAGAGTAAAGGTTAGGGTTAGGGTTAGAGTTAGATTTAAAGTAAGGGTTAGAGTAAGGGTTAGGTCTAGATGAGTTCTAGGTCAATGATTTGAAGATATCTATTCTAAAGGCACGGTTGCATTTGTAGAGCTAGTCAACCTATTTTTTTGTGCCCCATCCCATCTCTACACGAGGATTTGGCGGCACGTCTCGTCTAAGCATCTCTATAATGAACGATACCCGTCTGACAGTCTGTCACGCTTACGTTTCAGATAGCTTTATGGTTGGTCTGTCACGTTTATGTTTGAGCTATCAGTTTCGTTGGTCTGTAACACTTATATTAGATATCGTATTTTCATTAGTCTGTAACGTTTATTTTAGAGATATCAGTTTCGTTTGTCTGTCACGCTTATGTTGGAGAGTCACCACATATCAAGGCTAAAAGCCACTCGAGAATTAGGATTGATGAGAGACAGATTGATAGACGAATGATCGTGAATATTATGAGAGGATTTAGAATAATTATTATCGAGTTTTGTATATCATACACAGGTTAAGGGAATGAATACAATTTGATGACTTATCAGGACGGTTCATGACAAATGTTGATTGGAATTAGATTTGAAGATGACCATGTTTTAGCCCTCAGGGAAGTATCTTTTTTGTAGTCGTGGTAACTAGACGAGTTTTGGCTGCAAAGATTCTACGAGGAGAAACCAGAGATTGATTGAGTGGAGAAAGACTAACGACGTCGCTTCTGTGAGAAAGGCGCCGTTGAGAACAGAAAAGAGCATTCTCCACTAGCTTTCGAAGTCGATTTTAAACTACCCGGTGTAACATTCACAGATAACATGAATTGGAAGAAATACATAGAGAACACTACCAAGTCTGCTGCAAAGAAGGTAACCTCCCTATACTGGGCTAGAAATATTCCCACACCTGCCAGTATCCAATATCTCTACAAGGTCACCATCCGTTTATGTATGGAGTATGGTTGTTACATCTGGGCTGACGCACCAACAACTCTTAAACAGGGTCCAAAAAAAAAGAGTCTCTAATCTAATCAGTAACACACTGTCTACCAAGCTCCAGCCCCTGTCCCATCGCCGCAATCTTCATCCCTGTACTTCTTTTGCAAGTACTTCAATGGAATGTGTCCCTACGAACTTGTTGCTCTAGTGCCAACTCGACGTAAACACCCCCGACCAACTCGACAATCAGCAAAATTCCACCCCTTCACCGTAGAGGTCCACGGATGCCGAAAGACTTTCCACTCTGTTAACTTCTTTCCTCAAACTGCTTGCCTTTGGAATTCCTTCCCTGCTCCCTGTTTCCTGGGTTGTACCAACATGCAGAAATTTAAATAAAATGTAAACGAACATTTCGTTGCACAACTCCCCACTTAGGATGCGCGTATGGATATGTCCCCTAAATCGCAGTGGCCCCTTGCGTCTACAGTGGCAATGTGCCTTGTTTGGGGCGAATAAAAGTTAAAAGTAAAAAAAAAATCTGAAACCGCTGGTATCAAGGGAATGTCGACTTTCTACTACAAATAAGTTCTTCATTTCTGCTGAAACGCCTTTCGCATTTAGGAACCAGTAAAAGAACGGAGATAACGTTACATTAATACCAGCCTAGTTTGGCACAAGGCCATACAATATTTGAAATAAGATAATACAGTCTGCCACCCGGTGTGTACCTTCATAAGTACCCTCTCTTTTTTTTGTGTTTTTAAATAATTGATTTAAGCAATGTTTGTTTTTAGTAGTTTCAGGCCAAAATGTCAGAATTATTTACTGTGTTATTAGAAAACTATTTATGTCTGTAAGTGGATTTGTTTTTCGGTAATGAACTGTGGATTGGTTGTAAGTAGTGTTTATTATTATTATTATTATTATTATTATTATTATTATTATTATTATTATTATTATTATTATTATTATTATTGAGTGTTGTATAACATACCAAGGTTAATTACTCTTGTACTTTTTCAGTCCAATGTTATATATATATATATATATATATATATATATATATATATATATATATATATATATATATATATATGTATATATATATATCCTTAAGGCATAGCTCATTAGGTAAAACTAATTCGAGCTCCCGGCAGTTGACAATGTTTACATTGAGATTTCAATTACATTCAGCCAGTGTCGCGTGATAGCGCAGGGGTAGAGGCGCTCGACGGCTGAGTTTCGATCCCGGCTTGACGCACTAGCTGGTCTGAAGAGCTGTGATACAGCGAAACAGTCTGTATGTGGATGACTATACAAAGCTCCCTTTCTCATTAGGTACTTGTATACATTAAGATTTCACTTACATTCAGACAGTGTTGCGTGACAGCAAAGGGTAGACTTGAGGCACTAGCTTGTCTAGCCGTATGTGGATTACTAATGTACCCACGGATACGTGCTTCGTCGTTTACGACTCATCAGCGTGGTGGAACTTTGCGAGACAGTTATCGCAAACGTGCGTGGTCCCCCTCTGTATGTGACTCGATGTGGCGAGTGTAAAATGCAATAAATTTGGGCAATTTGGGGCATTTTTGACCCCCCCCTTTACCCCCTGGGAGCGCGAACCGGAATTTTTCTGAGGTCAAGGATGCTCATTTTATATCCAGAACATTTACCTCTACATTTTAGCCAAGTTTCAGAAAAATTGAATGCATGGATCAAACGTTATGGGAGGAAAGGGTCATTTTTTGCCATTTTAAGGGCACTGTGACCCCCTGGGGGCGCGAACCGGATTTTTTCCAAGGTCAGCGATACTTAGTTTTTATTAGGAACAATTGCCTGCACATTTTGGTCAAGTTTCAGAGAAATTAGAATGATGGATGAAAAGTTATGGGGCAAAACATATCATTTTTTTGCCATTTCGGGGCCTTTTGACCCCCTGGGGGGCTAACCAGATTTTTTTTCAAAAATCGGAGAATGTCACTTTCTAACCTGACCAAAGTTACAACTTCATGCAAAATTTCAGAGAAATTCAATCGATGGTTGCGGAGAAAAATCCGGACGGACGGACGGACGGACGGACGGAAATGCCTCAAAATATAAGTCCGACGATTTTATAAATCGGGGGACCAACAAATAGATGTCATCACTTGTTCCACCGGCCGGTAGACAACCAATCACGACGAAGTGTCGATTTGGAGGATATGGGTGACTTCTTCTACCCAGTGGTGCTATAAGTCAAGATGTGACTAAGGTTGATCTGTTGTCGTGCGTCGATGCATGAGGAATGTTGTTGGTCACCAAAGGGCGTATCTACCAGACGACTGTCCCACAGTTATCTCCCTGCCTATCATTCGTGGCAACGCTATGCCAGTAACGGCGGCGTCACTTCCGTTCTAATCGTCATCTGTTGACTCTCTTTCTTTCTCTCCCCCTCTCTATCTACCTATGTCTGTATCTGTCTCTTTGCTTCTCTTTCTTTCTCTTCCCCTCTCTATCTACCTATGTCTGTATCTGTCTCTTTCTTTCTCTCCCCCTCTCTATCTACCTATGTCTGTATCTGTCTCTTTGCTTCTCTTTCTTTCTCTCCCCCTCTCTATCTACCTATGTCTGTATCTGTCTCTTTGCTTCTCTTTCTTGCTCTCTCCCTCTCTATCTACCTATGTCTGTATCTGTCTCTTTGCTTCTCTTTCTTTCTCTCCCCCCTCTCTATCTACCTATGTCTGTATCTGTCTCTTTGCTTCTCTTTCTTTCTCTCCCCCTCTCTATCTACCTATGTCTGTATCTGTCTCTTTGCTTCTCTTTCTTGCTCTCCCCCTCTCTATCTACCTATGTCTGTATCTATCTCTTTGTTTCTCTTTCTTTCTCTCCCCCTCTCTATCTACCTATGTATGTATCTATCTCTTTGCTTCTCTTTCTTTCTCTCCTCCTCTCTATCTACCTATGTCTGTATCTGTCTCTTTGCTTCTCTTTCTTTCTCTCCCCCTCTCTATCTACCTATATCTGTATCTGTCTCTTTGCTTCTCTTTATTTCTCTCCCCCTCTCTATCTACCTATGTCTGTATCTGTCTCTTTGCTTCTCTTTCTTTCTCTCCCCCTCTCTATCTACCTATGTCTGTATCTGTCTCTTTGCTTCTCTTTCTTTCTCTCCCCCTCTCTATCTACCTATGTCTGTATCTGTCTCTTTGCTTCTCTTTCTTTCTCTCCCCCTCTCTATCTACCTATGTCTGTATCTGTCTCTTTGCTTCTCTTTCTTTCTCTCCCTCTCTCTATCTACCTATGTCTGTATCTGTCTCTTTGCTTCTCTTTCTTTCTCTCCCTCTCTCTATCTACCTATGTCTGTATCTGTCTCTTTGCTTCTCTCTCTTTCTCTCCCCCTCTCTATCTACCTATGTCTGTATCTGTCTCTTTGCTTCTCTTTCTTTCTCTCCCCCTCTCGATCTACCTATGTCTGTATCTGTCTCTTTGCTTCTCTTTCTTTCTCTCCCCCTCTCTATCTACCTATGTCTGTATCTGTCTCTTTACTTCTCTTTCTTTCTCTCTCCCTCTCTATCTACCTATGTCTGTATCTGTCTATTTGCTTCTCTTTCTTTCTCTCCCCCTCTCTATCTACCTATGTCTGTATCTGTCTCTTTGCTTCTCTTTCTTTCTCTCCCCCTCTCTATCTACCTATGTCTGTATCTGTCTCTTTGCTTCTCTTTCTTTCTCTCCCCCTCTCTATCTACCTATGTCTGTATCTGTTTCTTTGCTTCTCTTTCTTTCTCTCCCCCTCTCTATCTACCTATGTCTGTATCTGTCTCTTTGCTTCTCTTTCTTTCTCCCCCCCTCTCTATCTACCTATGTCTGTATCTGTCTCTTTGCTTCTCTTTCTTTCTCTCCCCCTCTCTATCTACCTATGTCTGTATCTGTCTCTTTGCTTCTCTTTCTTTCTCTCCCCCTCTCTATCTACCTATGTCTGTATCTGTCTCTTTGCTTCTCTTTCTTTCTCTCCCCCTCTCTATCTACCTATGTCTGTATCTGTCTCTTTGCTTCTCTCTCTTTCTCTCCCCTTCTCTATCTACCTATGTCTGTATCTGTCTCTTTGCTTCTCTTTCTTTCTCTCCCCCTCTCTATCTACCTATGTCTGTATCTATCTATTTGCTTCTCTTTCTTTCTCTCCCCTTCTCTATCTACCTATGTCTGTATCTGTCTCTTTGCTTCTCTTTTTTTCTCTCCCCCTCTCTATCTACCTATGTCTGTATCTGTCTCTTTGCTTCTCTTTCTTTCTCTCCCCCTCTCTATCTACCTATGTCTGTATCTGTGCTTCTCTTTCTTTCTCTCCCCCTCTCTATCTACCTATGTCTGTATCTGTCTCTTTGCTTCTCTTTCTTTCTCTCCCCCTCTCTATCTACCTATGTCTGTATCTGTCTCTTTGCTTCTCTTTCTTTCTCTCCCCCTCTCTATCTACCTATGTCTGTATCTGTCTCTTTGCTTCTTTTTCTACCAGACGACTGTCCCACGGTTCTGAAACCCTAGCCGATGAGGGTTGCCGATTAATAAGAAAGCTCGAGATATTCGACAACAGATCTGTTCGTAACATCCTGCACTGCCGTCACATCGATCGAGTGTTGATCCAAGGCGGGAAATTTGTTTGCTATCGATAGCAAACAAATTTTCCGCCTGGATAACTTTTTCGTTTTTGGAATACCATTCACCACCTGGATTGTTTTAAATCAACCTCTTTGATATCTTTCTTGAAGCTGTTTTAAACTTTATGACTTGAATGAACTGTATAAATTTAGCAAAAAAGTATGTTTTGGGCCGATATATTTGATGTTTTATATAATTTTATGTATTTTTATGTAAAATTTTTTAAATATATTTTCGAAGTTTAATTTTATTACCTGCAGTAATGTCATTGCGGTAATGGTCATCCGAGGAGAAGATTCTCTTTGAAAACTCATGAGTTAAGGACTTTAAAGGACTTTGCTTGAACATTGAATGCAAATAAAATTTGAGTCGCACCTTATTTTATTCTTTCACTTTATATATATATATATATATATATATATATATATATATATATATATATTTATTAGTAGTAAGTTTTTGAAAGATTGTGGGCAATGCAAGTTCCGGGTAAGATGCAAGTTGTAAGGAACAAAAACAATAACATTAAATCGAGTACGAAATATGACTTACTATTTATTTTTCCTTTTTTTCTAAAATCTTACATAACAGCAAATGTGTTTTTAGCTGTTCGTGTGATGTCCGGGTGATTAAAAATCACTATTTGATATTTCGGTAAAAAGCCTTCCCTTTGTCAAAATAATTAAACCAGAATAAATTTTTTTTTTCTCCGACTGTGTAGAAAATACTACAAAACAAAATGGCTGCCAGATGTAGACCGCAGCGAAACCGCAAACAGTCTCGCAGGGAATGTAAATTACATTTTATTTAAAGGTTATGTTACATATATGATTTGGTGTTCAAAAATATTTGTGTAATGTTGGTTAAGTGTATGGTGCTCGATAAACTGTTAGTTTTAATAATATATATATATATATATTTTTAAAAATAATTAAAAAAATTTTTTTTATTAAGTTTATATTTGATTATTTACTTTTATTTCAGTGTGTTTTATCTTCATATTTTTATTTTTTTTATCTTTCTTTCGTATTTTAAGAATTTTAAGAATATCTATTTAGGCAGTTATTATCCAAGCAAGCGTTGTTGAACTTCACGGAACTTTCTCGTTTGTAAATCTTCTTCGTGAGGTTCCTAAAAGCTATCCTTTTGGTTTCAGGTGGCAATCCGTAGAGTATTTCACCGATTGTTCTTAATTCGGCCACACACCCTCTCTTGTCTTTCATTCGCCCTTAACGATATCTATAACACATTAACTCAAGTCTTCTTATTTAAAAAAAAAAACTACTCCTGAAGACTACTGAGAAAGTCGAAAGCGCTCGAAAAAATGACCGAATTAAAAACAATCGGTGAAATACTCTACGGACTGCAACCTGAAACCAAAAGGATAGCTCGACGGTTTGAGAACCTCACGAAATTATATATATATATATATATATATATATATATATATATATATATATATATATATATATATATATATATATATATATATATATATATATACAGAAAGGGGAGAGGGAGAAATAGAGAGTAAAAGAGCGGAAGAGAAAAAGAAAAAGAAAAGAAGAGAGAGATAGAGAGAGAGAAACAGAGAGAAAGAGAAAGAGAAAGAGAGAGAGAAAGAGATAGAGAGAAAGAGAGAGAGAAAGAGAGAGAAAGAGAGAGAGAAAGAGAGAGAGAAAGAGAGACAGAGAAAGAAAGAGAGAGAGAGAAAGAGAGAGAGAGAAAGAGAGAGAGAAAGAGAGAGAGAGAGAAAGAGAGAGAGAAAGAGAAAGAGAAAGAGAGAGAGAGAGAGAGACTCCTCAAACATTGAAATATCAAAGTCTTCGTGAAAAACATCACAACCAAATTCCGCCATCAATTTCTGGCCAACTCAACAAATGTTTCGAAATTCCTGACTTTTGTGTTTTTCGCACTCGATTTGCCATTCTTTCTTTGTTTACGGAGTTTTTTTTAGTTTTTTTTTTACCAATGATCGGAATTCGTTCGTTTTTTAAAAAAGAAATTCACAATCACATTTCTTCTTCAATTGCTTAGAATTTTAACAAATCGTAAAATGTTTCGGAATCTTTTTTTTTTTTTTAGATAAGGATTGATAATTTGTATAATTCAGATTATTCAGTTCTCATCATCTTGTTTGTTATACTCATAACGTTTCGGCCGATGTAACCTCTAACCTGTTTCTTGTGCCTCTTTTCAAACTTGGAGAACTAATAGTCAATTGTGTTTTTTTACAAATGCATCACAACTTATGAAGGCCAAACGCAACTCGAGTACAAGGGTTAAGGCGATGTAATGATTGTCAGTTGAGAGATGAAGAACATTGTGAGAGGATTGAGAAAAGATTAACGGAATGGACTAAATTTGAATACTTGTGGAGACAGTTTACGATAGGAATCTGTTGAGATTGGATTTGAAGACGACCATATTGTCATCTGCAGGGAAGTAGTCCCGCGGTAATGGGTTCAGCAAACGAAATCCCTTGCGAAGATGCTCTGTTCATGCAAATCCCGCCTGAAAAAAGGGGCCTTGAAAAAAGAACGGACTTTTTTTTTCGTTGTAGAAAACAAGGGTACTTGTGCAGTTTACGGACCGTGCTATTTTTTTCTTTAGATATGATTTTCAAGTAAAATTACATTTTTGCAGTATCTTTAGTTTATTAAATTGTTAGGTGAAAGTACAGAATAGTTAACATAATCCCACCCGCTCCATGTTAAGAATGGGGTTGATATGCCGTAAAATGCTAAAGCGTAACCCAATAGAGCATTCATCTAATGACCCTTGCGTCATATCAATCAGCCATGTTGGATTCAACTCTCATCGTTGGAATTGGTTTTAAAAGAAAGACGAATACGAAAACAAACTCATCGTTCAGTCCATTTTTATTCCTTTCCAAATTCTTCTGGTCAGGTAATCAATCACGAACGGAAAGATTTCATTTGCCTTTCCGCACATAAGTAAGGTTAACTATGACGATAGAGACCCCGACATGCAATCCTGCATTGGTCGGCCATGTTGTCACGTCATTGCTATCTGACTCTATTTACACAAGCCCTTCTCATTCAACACGTGACACAGTTCGACCAATCATAGCTTTGGCATCCCCGAACCCCCTACTATTACACAACACCGTTGATGTCTGGGGTCGCAGTTTCTGAATACGATCGGTGGGTGTAGTACGTTTTTTTCGCGTTGGACCGAATGGTCTGCATTGGGCGGCCATGTTGTCACGTGACAATTACGCCGAAAAAGAAGGAAGGAAGAGTAAAACACGGCATCTTGTGTTTGAAATTAATATATTTTGACGCCGAACCATGATAAAAAAAAACTCTGAATTATTTAATTGTTGATATTATAAAGTTCTTTTGGGGGAAAAGAAGAAAAAGGATGAGGAGGATGCGGAGGAGGAGCTGAAAAAAAGATGAGGCGAAAGAGAAGAAGAAGGAGGGAGAGGTGAAGTAAAAAAAAAGATGAAGAGTGAAGAGAAGCCGAAGAAAAAGGAGGAGAGGTGAATAGTAAGACAATGATGATGATGATGAAGAAGAAGAAGAAGAGGGAGGAGGAGAAGGTGAATTAATAGAAGAAGGAGGAGAAGAAGCAGAGGAAAAAAGAAGGAGGAGAAGAAGAAAAAGGAGGTAAAGGTGAGGAAAGAGGAGGAGGAGGAGGAGGAGGAGGTAAAAGAACAGCAGCAGGAGGATGACGAGGAGGATGTGAAGAAAAAGAAGATGATGATGAAGGAGGAGGAGGCGGAAGAGAAGAAGAAGGAGGGAGTAAAGAAAAAGAAGATGGGGATGAAGAAGAAGGAATTGGAGGAAGGAGAAGAAGAAAGAGTGGGGTGCAGTAAAATAAGATGATGAAGAAGAAGAAAAAAAGAAGAAGAAGAGGGAGGAGGAAGTGAGTGACTAGAAGAAGGAGAAGAAAAAACAGAGGAAAAGGAAGAAAGAGAGAAAGAAGAAAAAAGAGGTAGAGGTGAAAAAGGGGCAGAAGAAGAAGACGAAGAAGAGGAGTGGCAGTAATAGGGGGAGGTAAAGAAGAAGAAGAAAAAGAAGAAGAAGAAAAAGAAGAAGAAGAAGAAAAAGAAGGAAAGGAAGAAAAAGAAGAAAAGGAAGAAAAGGAAGAAGAAGAAGAAAAAGAAGAAAAAGAAAACAAGAAGACAAAGAAGAAGACAAAGAAGAAGACAAAGAAGAAGAAAAAGAAGAAGAAAAAAAAGTAGAAAAAGAAAAGAAGAAGAAGAAAAAGAAGAAAAAAAAGAAGAAAAGAAGAAAAAAAGAAGAAGAAAAAGAAGAAGAAGAAGAAGAAGAAGAAAAAAGGCAGTTGCGTGGAGGAAGAATAGACACAGGTGAACAAAAAAGAAAAGGAAAAAGAAGGTAAAGTAATAGAAAAAGAAAAGGAGAATGTGGAGGAGAAAGAAGTTTCCGACGTTTATCGGCCAATCGACGGCTGACCAACCAACCACATCGAAGAAAATATGAAGGGAATGTGAGAACCCCTCGACGAGGACTGTCGCCGAACCTATCCATCTTCTTTATACTAACCTCTTTCTTTATTTCTCTGTTGTGGTACTTTCCGATAGTGTCTCCTATGTTAAATGTCAAACGTGACAGGATCCGTATTGTCCGGGGAGTTGTCCTTTCTCACCAATCATCCGCTAATTTGTCCAAGAATTCTCTGGATAACATTTCAGTTTTAGTGAAAAATAGAAATGAATGATTGCTTTTTTTGCTGTTGTTTGTATCCGAGTAGAATGTTTCAAAAAGAAATGGAAACGAAAAAAAAGGAAATAAATGAATAAAAACGGAAAGAGAGAAAGAAAGAAAAGGGGAAATCTCTGAAGATCTGGACGGTTTAAAAGAAAGAATACACGGAACTTCTAAAGAATCGGAAGCGAAAAGTATCGCGAAAAGTATCGCGAAAAGCATCGCGAAAAGTCGTTGACGTTGACGTCTTTTTGGCGGGAAAACAAAGATGGCCGCTGTCGTCAAGTAAAAACGGAGATTTTTAAGATACGCCCATTCAATCTGCCAGTACGAAAATGAAGCGAGACAGACCAGAAAATGCTAATTGGACCATAAGCGCTTGTCTGTGACAGACAAACGCAAATTCTATCTCAAGCTTAAACATGACAAGCAAAAGAAGATCCCTTTTTTCGAATTCTAAAGATACGTCCGTTTAACTTCCGCGTTTAGTGATGAAATTCTATTTCCAACTTTAATGTTATAGACCAACGAAAACGGTATTTCAAACTTAAATGTGACAGACCA
This sequence comes from Sepiola atlantica, assembly GCA_963556195.1. Classification (NCBI taxonomy): domain Eukaryota; kingdom Metazoa; phylum Mollusca; class Cephalopoda; order Sepiida; family Sepiolidae; genus Sepiola; species Sepiola atlantica. The sequence goes on from OY744546.1 coordinate 4,065,540, forward strand.
ACGAAAACTCTATTTCAACATTCAATGTGACAGACCAACGAAAACTATATTTCAACATTCAATGTGACAGACCAACGAAAACGGTATTTCAAACTTAAACGTGACAGACCAACGAAAACGACATTTCAAACTTTAATGTGACAGACCAACGAAAATGGCATTTCAAACTTAAATGTGACAGACCAACGAAAACGACATTTCAAACTTTAATGTGACAGACCAACGAAAACGCCATTTCAAACTTAAATGTGACAGACCAACGAAAACGCTATTTCAAACTTAATTGTGACAGACCAACGAAAACGCCATTTCAAACTTAATTGTGACAGACCAACGAAAACGCCATTTCAAACTTAATTGTGACAGACCAACGAAAACGCCATTTCAAACTTAAATGTGACAGACCAACGAAAACGCCATTTCAAACTTAAATGTGACAAACCAACGAAAATGCTATTTCAAACTTAAATGTGACAGACGAACGAAAACGCTATTTAACACTTAATTATGATAGAACGTCGAAAATACTTTTCCACATTTGAACGTGGAAGATCGACCTACAGACAAACAGACAGACAGACAAAGTCTCTTATATAGATATCTGGACGCATCTAAAACAAGATACGCCCACTAATTCTGCCCTTAAAAATGAAGCGTGCCTGACCAACAAAAACGCTATTCTGCACTTAAGCGTAACAGAAAGATGACCAAAAAGAAAATATCCGTTTTCTAAACTCTTAAATAAGCTGCGTCCATTCAATCTGTGCGCTTTGTGCTGGAACTTCTGTTTCAACCTAAAATGTGCCAGGCCAACGAACATTACATTTCAAACTTAAGCATGGTAGAGCGACGAAACCGTCTTCCAATTTTGGGTGTGACAAACCGACCAATGGACGAAGCCTCATCGAAATTTCTGGACGCATCTAGAATAATATTCGATTTACGCGTTTAGTGATGGGGATCCTTTTTTTCACACTTAAATGTAACAGACCGACGAAAATGATATTTCAAACATGATAAACCGCTTAAAAAGCCAATTCAAGCTGAAGCGTGACGAACTGACCGACCTACGGACAGATCCCCTTTTATAGAGATTCGGAACTTTCGTAGAAGAAATCCGCTAAAAAATACAGCCCCCCTCTTAATACACCCATACAAAAAAAAAAATAAACAGACAACGTCCAGGTTATAGTAGAATGCGTTTAATTATTTATCCAAAAGTATAGAATCCTTTTGTGTTTCGTTTTACTTCAGTCGAAGTTCTCAGTAATCAAGGCTTGATCTCTATATGAGATACGTAGATAGTCGAATATTTCATTAAAGTTCTCCTTTACTTCTAAAACGTTGAGTTTATAAAGAAGTTAAGAACATTAATTTTCCTCTCCCCAATTTACCAGTTAACTATGTTATAGTATAACTTGTTGACGGTCTCTTGGTCGAACCGGATTCCAGGACAATAAATTCAGCTAGTCTGGTGGAGTATCATGGAGTGCTGTTACTTGAGGTAACATTACTTGGAGAAGGTGCACCATTCCTCGTATGAGCCAGTTTATAACCGTGTAGAGGGGATCTTATTTGGGCTTCGAATACTATGTTATTTTGAATATTTGGTCAAGGTTTACTTGTAGGGTGAAGTGTCCTCATGTCAGGTGGTCCTGACAAACCCTTGTACAGAGAGACTGGATACACTTGAGGATTGTGACTAGTAAGTAATTCAAACTCCCCAGTAGGTAATTCAAACTCTCCTAATCCATTTATGTCATTGAGTATTTGCATTAAAAATCGTTTTTATATTTCTTTATGCACACGTATCGGATTCGAACCCGCGTCTTGTTTAATACCGTTATACCAACACACGGCAGCCATATTAGATGTGTTATGTTATTGTGGAGAACTAACTCTGCATATTATGCGCAGTAAGCGCACACGCCTTTGCCCTACTTTTTTAAGCCCTGTCTAGCCATGGGTTAAGAGTTTCTGTACAAAATTCAGAATAAATACTACCGTGGAACGTATCGCGGAATGGTGGACAACTCTCCGTATGAGTTCATGTGGAGGCAGAAATATAAAAGAAACAATCTTTTTTATGCAAAATGATATGAAATAAGTAATGAAACTTTTTTTTTTTTACAGCCTGCATTTTTGTCTGTTTTTTTTTGGAGGGGGGAAAGAGGGGGAGGTCTTTTTTTGTGGGGAGGAGTATCTTCTACACACTATCCGGAGAAGGTAATGCCTGGTAATGCCACGTGTTTCTGACTAACAGCCGTCATCAGCATGGCGAAATTAGACAAGGATCGAACCTTCGATATTGATGTCTATAGTCCAGCGTCTTAGCAATGGACTACGACGCCCTGAAGTATGCCTAGAAATATGTACAATTTTTATCACCTAAATATTTAATGTAATATATATATATATATATATATATATATATATATATATATATATATATAGTTTTATATATATATATATATATATAGTTTTATATATATATATATATATATAGTTTTATATATATATATATATATAGTTTTATATATATATATATATGAGTTTAAACTAAAATATCCCCGTAAGCTGGGTGTCATGTAATCGTTATATGTCTGCATTGACAGGAAGCAGACACAACAAATTTGAAACCCCCCCTCCCCCCCTTCCTTCATCTTCTCTTTCGATCTTGTTTAACCTCCCCCGACCCCCATCTTTATCCAGCCCAGCGCTGAATAAAAATAAATATGAATTTAACTCAGAACCATCCCCGCAACAAATCCTAAATGGCTATAGACACCCACCCCTAACACCCCTCAACCCCTTTCTCTTTCTTTTTCTTCCCCCCCCCCTAACTAAGCGTTGGATAAAAATACAAAATAAAAATATAAACAGCTGTAAATTAAACTTTTCTGACAGCAATTGTATCTCTTTCCCTTTCTCTTTTCTTTTTCTTTTCCTCGGCCCCCTCCCCTCTCTACCCCAGCTCAGCGTTGGATATATATATATAAAATATATAAAAGATAAAAATAAGAAAATAGTAATTTCTAACGGCAATCATATTTTAAAATCGGTCACATGACTTTTATTTCTTTCTCCTCTTCTTTTTTGCTTGACTTCATTCTCCCTGGAATTCAGCAACCAGTTGAATCAAAAAACGATTTTCTGCCTGATGAGACCTCAGCTCTTGAGAGCTGTAGA
>OY744546.1:4073728-4088728 GCA_963556195.1 Sepiola atlantica
TAAAAAAAAACAACAACAATTGTCTACATGTCCTTAAAAACGCTATATGTCCCGGAAGTGAGTGATAATTTTACGTTAAATTTATATGCGAAAGTGACCTTCAATGTATAGTAAAAAAAAAGTGTCTTTACTTTGTTTTATTTATTTTTACGGCCATTTTTTTTTCAGTTTATTTGCATGTAATCGCTTAAAAAGTAGAATCTTCCTTTTGGGTGAATTAGCATCCAATAATACCAAAAAGAAAATATTATTATATTAAACAAACTTAGTACCGACCTTGTGTGTGACTGAATGTGCCCTCGTGGGGAGGCAGGTTTTAAGTGACACGTTACTCCCCTACTTGTGACACGTTACTCCCCTACTTGTGACACGTTACTCCCCAACTTGTGACACGTTACTCCCCTACTTGTGACACGTTACTCCCCTACTTGCACACATTGAATATATTTGATGTTGATTTTGTTGTTATTGGAGTACGTTACTAAAGCCACCATGAATCATATCAGTCATTTGTTCAGAATGAATATAAGTGGACATCATATATATATATATATATATATATATATATATATATATATATATATATATATATATATATAACATGCAAGGTTCCCATCTGTCCAACTGTTAACGTTATTCCCATTTAATTTCTTGCTTTTTCGATGTACAGCGTTGCTGTTGTTTTGATCTGAAACTTTTCCATAACTGACTACGTGACAATTTTAAATCTGAAAGTGTTCCATCTTTCCAACGGACAATATTTTGAAATTCCTGGCGGTTGTTCTCACTCATTAAGCTATACGACTCCGCTGATGAAGGTCCGATTTTCTCGGATCTGAAACCTTGGTCCGGATGTTGTTGTAACACTTTATTTAATATTAATAAATATCATGCTCTTATTAATTATTTAGTTAATTTTACTTTTGCATTAATAATTGAGCACTCTGCTGGGAAACTCTCTCAATTAAGAAATACGGTATATATATATATATATATATATATATATATATATATATATATATATATATATATTGTGTGTGTATTTAGGCAGCATATTTTCATTTAGGCAAACATTATTAAATAACACGGAGTGGTTTTGTTTGATGCGACTTTTTTTTTCAATTTTCCGAATTGTCCATCTAATGTTTCCGTCAAATTGATGTAAATATGATCCATGGCTTTCTTGTTCCATTCTTTTTTCTTTTTTGCAAGTACTTTCGATTTAGAACGCCATCACGCTCTCATGTACATTTCAACTTTACAGACGCTTTTTCAAGTTATAAACTACTTGCCGTTATAATTCAAAAATGAGCACAACAGTAAAGTCATAATTTGTAAAGACACTAAAACTAATACCGCCTTAAGATGATTTGACGATTCAAATCGAAAGTACTTGCAAAAAAGAAAAAAGAATGGAACAAGAAACCCATGGATCATATTTACATCAATTTGACCGAAACATTAGATGGACAATTCGGAAAATTGAAAAAAAAAAAAAAAGTCGCATCAAACAAAACCACTCCGTGTTATTTAATAATGTTTGCCTATATATATATATATATATATATATATATATATATATATATATATGCAAAATATTGGATTATTTCTTCTGTATGTACCAGTGTTTTGGTTTATAGGTACCATTGTGTCCCCCCCCCCCATGCTACTAACATATCAACCGGTGACTCTTTCTGTCAGTGGATTTTTCTCTACTACGAGCGTTTTATTTTTTTCTTAGACTTTCTGTAAGACGTGTTGCTAAAGGCGCTGATGAAGAGACGTTTTGGATTAGCTTTATTAATTTATAAAATAAAATAAAGTGTTTCCAAACTGTTTTGGAAACGATCGTACGCCATACTGACTTGATGTTCTAATTCTTGAAACAATTGTAATGTTTTAATTCATTGAATGTTTATATATATATATATATATATATATATATATATATATATATATATATATATATATATATATATATATATATATAAAGAGAGTAGTGCAGTATTAGTGCAGTTCCAACGAGAGAAAGTATATATGTAAAGGAGTAAGGCTACCAACATTTGTAAAAAGTTTTTTTTCAACATTTATTTATTTATTATTTTGTTATTTTATAATTTCATAATTTTATATAACGCGTTTCAAACGGTGCTCCGCTCCCATCAGATATGTAAATCCATTTGAAAAAAATGTCTTTCGATTTGAAAAAGTGTTGTTTCATTTGAGGAAATGTGTTATTGTTTGGCGTTTTTGCGCATGTGTGGGTTTGCGGGTGTGTGCATGTACGTATATGTATATGTGTATGTATGTGTGTACCTGTTTATTTTGTATTTGGTAAGGAGTGCACAATTGCCGCATGTTGTTGTGCATTGATGACTAATTTATTAATGAGTAAATGGAGAAACCACTAATAATTATTAAATGAGAATCTCACGTGACACACGTATGACTATATGATCCTCTGGTGTACCTTTTCCGTTCAGTGTGAAAGACGCCATCTTGTTATATAGCACAATATTATATGATATTTCCCCTCATTAAAAATCAGCGATAATGAAAACTGCGCATGCGCTGCACACAGATATGTGCCGATGAAAATAAACAACAAATGCGCGACACGTCACATCGCATCTTGATCTTTGCGACCCTCCCATAGGTTTTGGAGGTGTTTAATCGAATAATGTCTCTTTGCGTTTAGCGGTACCAGTTCCCCAATTGGTACCGTTGTCTTTTGTTTGTTTTTTTGTATCTAGTATTGTTTTCTTTTTTCCCCCTTACTTCTTAGTGTTATAAAGAATTTATACATTAGGGAGTTGGGCGGAAAAGTACCTCATAGGTGAGTCCTCACTCCTGCTAACATTTGATTTTTTTTATATTTGGAAAATGAAAACGTTTCATCATCATCATCATCATCATCATCATCATCATCATCATCATCATCATCATCATCATCATCATCATCATCATCATCATTATTATTTTTATTATTATTATTATTTGTACTCACTCGGGGTTCTCACACAGGTCATCATCAATGATTGCTCACTGATAATCACCGGTGGTGTTCCCTAGAGTCTGTGCAACCGGCTTAACAGTTATCTTCCACACTGATGATTTCATTAGGATGAAACACGTATACGTATGTGGATAATAGTATTAAATAATTATCGTAATTAAGTTAACCTAATATATATATATATATATATATATATATATAAGTTAACCTAATATATATATATATATATATATATATATATATATATATATTAGGTTAACTTATATATATATATATATATATATATATATATATATATATATCTTAGGTTAACTTAATTACGATAATTATTTTATATATATATATATATATATATATATATATATATATATATATATTGGTCGGATTTGGGGTAGACCACACATCCTACTTGAAAATAGGGAACCGGTTTATCACTGGTTATAATAAAAACTTACTGACAAGGAGGGCCCACCATCTAGGATGATCATACCTTTTGGAAGGTCTAAAGTTGCTCATAATCACAGCATAGAACCTCGTATCCAAGAAGACACGATTATTTGAAAGAGCCAGTTGCATTCTTGGGTGGTCTCGTCTCTTTGCTAAATATTTCTCCCATTGCAGGCCTGCCGCCCGTAGCATGCATCTATGCACTCCACTAACATGCAGCATTGCACATGTTTACATAAACATGCAGCATTGCACATGTTTACATAAACATGCAGCATTGCGCATGTTTACATAAACATGCAGCATTGCACATGTTTACATAAACATGCAGCATTGCACATGTTTACATAAACATGCAGCATTGCGCATGTTTACATAAACATGCAGCATTGCACACGTTTACAACTAAATTTAAGCAGCGTTCAGCTTGGTAAGTGACTAGATTAGGGGTAGGGTTAGGGTTAGGGTTAGGGTTAGTGACTAGATTTGGCTACAAAACCGATCCAACTATCTGCGAATGTGGAAGAGAGAACCATACGATACAACACCGCCCCCTACTGGCCAACCGGTGCAGCTAAAAAGATGTTGCAGAGTACAACAGTAATGCAAAGGACTGCGTAAAAAAGTGGGAAACTGTCGTATGGCACGTGACACTTCAAAGACACGCAAAGGAGAAGTAGCTTGATCGGTACGAAAATGGATGACACATTTGGGAATACCAGGTGTTGTAAGTTAAGCGACGTCGAGCCTGGTCAGTACTAAAAATGGGTGACCGTTTGAGAATACCAGGTGCTGTATGTGGAAGGGCTCTCTGTTTATTTCAACATTGTTTCCAGTCGATCTGAGGTGTAGTTGTGATTGCGCAACACTTGCTTCACAATAGATGCACTGCACAGGCATGCTTACAGGAGGTATCCATTGTCTCTCGAGTCTGAACGTAGGCCTGATTGTTTTAATCAGCTCCGTAAGGCGGTACTAATCGTTATTATCGAAAGTCGAGCGACTGTCATAGATTGTTGCTTCGTTGTTGTTGTGTTTCTTGATGACTATTTTTGTTGAATATTGTCAATTTCTGGTTAGTCGTTGGTAGTACACACAAGACACGCCAAAAAAGAAAACACGTAATTTTGCTTTTCCTTGTAAAACCGTTTGACTCCTGCATTATTGATGCGTCTAACACCGAAACAAAATGACGTTGGCAATTCATTCATGTTTTATTGGAGAGACTGCATGAACTTATGGCCGTCGTGCCTTCATGTCTGTTCGTGTTTAACTGACTTTTAACGTTTGCTCTTCTCTCTCGATCTATTGTTCCGGATTTTTTTTGTATTCTCTCGTTCTCCTTGTCTGTCTGTCTGTCTATTTAACTATATCGCTTGCGTCATGATTTACGTCATACATGTTCCTTACATTCATTCGCGTTCGGATATTTTTGCGAATACTATTTTGTTTATCTAAAAGAATTATTCGACGTCATTTGAAAAGCTCATTTTATTTAACAATTGCTAGATAACTATTTAATCCATTGTCCGCGACTAACGTCATAGCGAAAGTTCTAACACGCAATTGCATTTTCAAAATTTCCAACGACTGCGTTTCAACAATTCTTCGACCTTTTATCTTTGAATGGTTTTGATTCAGGTCAATTGTCAGTGACTTATACGTAACTTCCACGTCTATCGTTTCATCGTGTTACACTGATACCAAACCTAATATATTAGACTATCGGTGTCTTAATAATTACAACATATTAACAATTAGATAGCACCAATTAGATAGCACCAATTAGATAGCACCTAAAATCATATTTGACGGGTATTATGCTAGCTTGAATATTTAAAAGACAGGACGCCCATTTTAGTTTTGATTCATGTCTTCTAACAAGACCGCCCATTCAATCTGCGCGGTTAGCGATTAAAATACGAGAGTGACAAACGGACAGACGGACAAACGGACAGAGCCTTTTATAAAGATCTGTGGGCGTATTTAAAAATGCCATTTTAACCTTAAGCGTGACAGACAGACAAAAATGCTATTTCAAACTTAACCCTGGCAGATTACCGAAAATGCTATTTGAATCTTAACCCTAACAGATTACTGAAAATGCTATTTGAATCTTAACCCTGACAGATTACTGAAAATGCTATTTAAAACTTAACCCTGACAGATTACGAAAATGCTATTTCAAACTTAACCCTGACAGATTACCGAAAATGCTATTTAAAACTTAACCCTGACAGATTACCGAAAATGCTATGTCAAACTTAACCCTGGCAGATTACGAAAATGCTATTTCAAACTTAACCCTGACAGATTACCGAAAATGCTATTTCAAACTTAACCCTGACAGATTACCGAAAATGCTATTTCAAACTTAACCCTGACAGATTACCGAAAATGCTATTTCAAACTTAACCCTGACAGATTACCGAAAATGCTATGTCAAACTTAACCCTGGCAGATTACGAAAATGCTATTTAAAACTTAACCCTGACAGATTACCGAAAATGCTATTTATAACTTAACCCTGACAGATTACCGAAAATGCTATTTCAAACTTAACCCTAGCAGATTACGAAAATGCTATTTCAAACTTAACCCTGACAGATTACCGAAAATGCTATGTAAAACTTAACCCTGGCAGATTACGAAAATGCTATTTCAAACTTAAGCCTGACAGATTACCGAAAATGCTATTTCAAACTTAACCCTGACAGATTACCGAAAATGCTATTTCAAACTTAACCCTGACAGATTACCGAAAATGCTATTTCAAACTTAACCCTGACAGATTACCGAAAATGCTATGTCAAACTTAACCCTGGCAGATTACGAAAATGCTATTTAAAACTTAACCCTGACAGATTACCGAAAATGCTATGTTAAACTTAACCCTGACAGATTACCGAAAATGCTATTTCAAACTAAACCCTGACAGATTACCGAAAATGCTATTTCAAACTTAACCCTGGCAGATTACCGAAAATGCTATTTCAAACTTAACCCTGACAGATTACCGAAAATGCTATTTCCATCTTAATCCTGACAGATTACCGAAAATGCTATTTCAAACTTAACCCTGACAGATTACCGAAAATGCTATTTACAAACTTAACCCTGACAGATTACGAAAATGCTATTTAAAACTTAACCCTGAATGATTACTGAAAATGCTATTTAAAACTTAACCCTGACAGATTACGAAAATGCTATTTAAAACTTAACCCTGCCAGATTACCGAAAATGCTATTTCAAACTTAACCCTGACAGATTACCGAAGATGCTATTTCAAACTTAACCTTGACAGATTATCGAAAATGCTATTGTAAACTTAAACGTGACAGATTACCGAAAATGCTATTTAAAACTAAACCCTGACAGATTACCGAAAATGCTATGTCAAACTTAACCCTGACAGATTACAAAAATGCTATTTCAAACTTAACCCTGACAGATTACCGAAAATGCTATTTCAAACTTAACCCTGACAGATTACCGAAAATGCTATTTACAAACTTAACCCTTACAGATTACCGAAAATGCTATTTAAAACTTAACCCTGACAGATTACCGAAAATGCTATTTAAAACTTAACCCTGACAGATTACCGAAAATACTATGTCAAACTTAACCCTGGCAGATTACGAAAATGCTATCTCAAACTTAAGCCTGACAGATTACCGAAAATGCTATTTCAAACTTAACCCTAACAGATTACCGAAAATGCTATTTCAAACTTAACCCTGACAGATTACCGAAAATGCTATTTCAAACTTAACCCTGACAGATTACCGAAAATGCTATGTCAAACTTAACCCTGGCAGATTACGAAAATGCTATTTAAAACTTAACCCTGACAGATTACCGAAAATGCTATGTCAAACTTAACCCTGACAGATTACAAAAATGCTATTTCAAACTTAACCCTGACAGATTACCGAAAATGCTATTTCAAACTTAACCCTGACAGATTACCGACAATGCTATTTCAAACTTAACCCTGACAGATTACCGAAAATGATATTTCAAACTTAACCCTGACAGATTACCGAAAATGCTATGTCAAACTTAACCCTGGCAGATTACGAAAATGCTATTTAAAACTTAACCCTGACAGATTACCGAAAATGCTATGTCAAACTTAACCCTGACAGATTACAAAAATGCTATTTCAAACTTAACCCTGACAGATTACCGAAAATGCTATTTCAAACTTAACCCTGACAGATTACCGACAATGCTATTTCAAACTTAACCCTGACAGATTACCGAAAATGCTATTTCAAACTTAACCCTGACAGATTACCGAAAATGCTATTTCAAACTTAACCCTGACAGATTACCGAAAATGCTATTTCAAACTTAACCCTGACAGATTACCGAAAATGCTATTTCAAACTTAACCCTGACAGATTACCGAAAATGCTATGTCAAACTTAACCCTGGCAGATTACGAAAATGCTATTTAAAACTTAACCCTGACAGATTACCGAAAATGCTATGTCAAACTTAACCCTGACAGATTACAAAAATGCTATTTCAAACTTAACCCTGACAGATTACCGAAAATGCTATTTCAAACTTAACCCTGACAGATTACCGACAATGCTATTTCAAACTTAACCCTGACAGATTACCGAAAATGCTATTTCAAACTTAACCCTGACAGATTACCAAAAATGCTATTTCAAACTTAACCCTGACAGATTACCGAAAATGCTATGTCAAACTTAACCCTGGCAGATTACGAAAATGCTATTTAAAACTTAACCCTGACAGATTACCGAAAATGCTATGTCAAACTTAACCCTGACAGATTACAAAAGTGCTATTTCAAACTTAACCCTGACAGATTACTGAAAATGCTATTTCAAACTTAACCCTGACAGATTACCGAAAATGCTATTTATAACTTAACCCTGACAGATTACCGAAAATGCTATTTCAAACTTAACCCTGACAGATTACCGAAAATGCTATTTAAAACTTAACCCTGACAGATTACCGAAAATGCTATGTAAAACTTAACCCTGGCAGATTACGAAAATGCTATTTAAAACTTAACCCTGACAGATTACCGAAAATGCTATGTCAAACTTAACCCTGACAGATTACAAAAATGCTATTTCAAACTTAACCCTGACAGATTACCGAAAATGCTATTTCAAACTTAACCCTGACAGATTACCGACAATGCTATTTCAAACTTAACCCTGACAGATTACCGAAAATGCTATTTCAAACTTAACCCTGACAGATTACCGAAAATGCTATTTCAAACTTAACCCTGACAGATTACCGAAAATGCTATGTCAAACTTAACCCTGGCAGATTACGAAAATGCTATTTAAAACTTAACCCTGACAGATTACCGAAAATGCTATGTCAAACTTAACCCTGACAGATTACAAAAGTGCTATTTCAAACTTAACCCTGACAGATTACTGAAAATGCTATTTCAAACTTAACCCTGACAGATTACCGAAAATGCTATTTATAACTTAACCCTGACAGATTACGAAAATGATATTTTAAACTTAACCCTGACAGATTACCGAAAATGCTATTTCAAACTTAACCCTGACAGATTACCGAAAATGCTATGTCAAACTTAACCCTGACAGATTACAAAAATGCTATTTCAAACTTAACCCTGACAGATTACCGAAAATGCTATTTCAAACTTAACCCTGACAGATTACCGACAATGCTATTTCAAACTTAACCCTGACAGATTACCGAAAATGCTATTTCAAACTTAACCCTGACAGATTACCGAAAATGCTATTTCAAACTTAACCCTGACAGATTACCGAAAATGCTATGTCAAACTTAACCCTGGCAGATTACGAAAATGCTATTTAAAACTTAACCCTGACAGATTACCGACAATGCTATTTCAAACTTAACCCTGACAGATTACCGAAAATGATATTTCAAACTTAACCCTGACAGATTACCGAAAATGCTATGTCAAACTTAACCCTGGCAGATTACGAAAATGCTATTTAAAACTTAACCCTGACAGATTACCGAAAATGCTATGTCAAACTTAACCCTGACAGATTACAAAAATGCTATTTCAAACTTAACCCTGACAGATTACCGAAAATGCTATTTCAAACTTAACCCTGACAGATTACCGACAATGCTATTTCAAACTTAACCCTGACAGATTACCGAAAATGCTATTTCAAACTTAACCCTGACAGATTACCGAAAATGCTATTTCAAACTTAACCCTGACAGATTACCGAAAATGCTATTTCAAACTTAACCCTGACAGATTACCGAAAATGCTATTTCAAACTTAACCCTGACAGATTACCGAAAATGCTATGTCAAACTTAACCCTGGCAGATTACGAAAATGCTATTTAAAACTTAACCCTGACAGATTACCGAAAATGCTATGTCAAACTTAACCCTGACAGATTACAAAAATGCTATTTCAAACTTAACCCTGACAGATTACCGAAAATGCTATTTCAAACTTAACCCTGACAGATTACCGACAATGCTATTTCAAACTTAACCCTGACAGATTACCGAAAATGCTATTTCAAACTTAACCCTGACAGATTACCAAAAATGCTATTTCAAACTTAACCCTGACAGATTACCGAAAATGCTATGTCAAACTTAACCCTGGCAGATTACGAAAATGCTATTTAAAACTTAACCCTGACAGATTACCGAAAATGCTATGTCAAACTTAACCCTGACAGATTACAAAAGTGCTATTTCAAACTTAACCCTGACAGATTACTGAAAATGCTATTTCAAACTTAACCCTGACAGATTACCGAAAATGCTATTTATAACTTAACCCTGACAGATTACCGAAAATGCTATTTCAAACTTAACCCTGACAGATTACCGAAAATGCTATTTAAAACTTAACCCTGACAGATTACCGAAAATGCTATGTAAAACTTAACCCTGGCAGATTACGAAAATGCTATTTAAAACTTAACCCTGACAGATTACCGAAAATGCTATGTCAAACTTAACCCTGACAGATTACAAAAATGCTATTTCAAACTTAACCCTGACAGATTACCGAAAATGCTATTTCAAACTTAACCCTGACAGATTACCGACAATGCTATTTCAAACTTAACCCTGACAGATTACCGAAAATGCTATTTCAAACTTAACCCTGACAGATTACCGAAAATGCTATTTCAAACTTAACCCTGACAGATTACCGAAAATGCTATGTCAAACTTAACCCTGGCAGATTACGAAAATGCTATTTAAAACTTAACCCTGACAGATTACCGAAAATGCTATGTCAAACTTAACCCTGACAGATTACAAAAGTGCTATTTCAAACTTAACCCTGACAGATTACTGAAAATGCTATTTCAAACTTAACCCTGACAGATTACCGAAAATGCTATTTATAACTTAACCCTGACAGATTACGAAAATGATATTTTAAACTTAACCCTGACAGATTACCGAAAATGCTATTTCAAACTTAACCCTGACAGATTACCGAAAATGCTATGTCAAACTTAACCCTGACAGATTACAAAAATGCTATTTCAAACTTAACCCTGACAGATTACCGAAAATGCTATTTCAAACTTAACCCTGACAGATTACCGACAATGCTATTTCAAACTTAACCCTGACAGATTACCGAAAATGCTATTTCAAACTTAACCCTGACAGATTACCGAAAATGCTATTTCAAACTTAACCCTGACAGATTACCGAAAATGCTATGTCAAACTTAACCCTGGCAGATTACGAAAATGCTATTTAAAACTTAACCCTGACAGATTACCGAAAATGCTATGTCAAACTTAACCCTGACAGATTACAAAAGTGCTATTTCAAACTTAACCCTGACAGATTACTGAAAATGCTATTTCAAACTTAACCCTGACAGATTACCGAAAATGCTATTTATAACTTAACCCTGACAGATTACCGAAAATGCTATTTCAAACTTAACCCTGACAGATTACCGAAAATGCTATTTAAAACTTAACCCTGACAGATTACCGAAAATGCTATGTAAAACTTAACCCTGGCAGATTACGAAAATGCTATTTAAAACTTAACCCTGACAGATTACCGAAAATGCTATGTCAAACTTAACCCTGAAAGATTACCGAAAATGCTATGTCACACTAAACCCTGACAGATTACCGAAAATGCTATTTCAAACTTAACCCTGACAGATTACCGAAAATGCTATTTAAAACTTAACCCTGACAGATTACCGAAAATGCTATTTCAAACTTAACCCTGACAGATTACCGAAAATGCTATGTCAAACTTAACCCTGGCAGATTACGAAAATGCTATTTCAAACTTAAGCCTGACAGATTACCGAAAATGCTATTTCAAACTTAATCCTGACAGATTACCGAAAATGCTATTTCAAACTTAACCCTGAAAGATTACGAAAATGCTATTTAAAACTTAACCCTGACAGATTACTGAAAATGCTATTTAAAACTTAATCCTGACAGATTACCGAAAATGCTATTTCAAACTTAACCCTGAAAGATTACGAAAATGCTATTTAAAACTTAACCCTGACAGATTACTGAAAATGCTATTTAAAACTTAACCCTGACAGATTACGAAAATGCTATTTCAAACTTAACCCTGAAAGATTACGAAAATGCTATTTAAAACTTAACCCTGACAGATTACTGAAAATGCTATTTAAAACTTAACCCTGACAGATTACGAAAATGCTATTTCAAACTTAACCCTGCCAGATTACCGAAAATGCTATTTCAAACTTAACCCTGACAGATTACCGAAGATGCTATTTCAAACTTAATCTTGACAGATTATCGAAAATGCTATTTAAAACTAAACCCTGACAGATTACCGAAAATGCTATTTCAAACTTAACCCTTACAGATTACCGAAAATGCTATTTAAAACTTAACCCTTACAGATTACCGAAAATGCTATTTAAAACTTAACCCTGACAGATTACCGAAAATACTATGTCAAACTTAACCCTGGCAGATTACGAAAATGCTATCTCAAACTTAAGCCTGACAGATTACCGAAAATGCTATTTCAAACTTAACCCTGACAGATTACCGAAAATGCTATTTCAAACTTAACCCTGACAGATTACCGAAAATGCTATTTCAAACTTAACCCTGACAGATTACCGAAAATGCTATGTCAAACTTAACCCTGGCAGATTACGAAAATGCTATTTAAAACTTAACCCTGACAGATTACCGAAAATGCTATGTCAAACTTAACCCTGACAGATTACAAAAATGCAATTTCAAACTTAACCCTGACAGATTACCGAAAATTCTATTTCAAACTTAACCGTGACAGATTACCGACAATGCTATTTCAAACTTAACCCTGACAGATTACCGAAAATGCTATTTAAAACTTAACACTGACAGATTACCGAAAATGCTATTTCAAACTTAACCCTGGCAGATTACGAAAATGCTATTTAAAACTTAACCCTGACAGATTACCGAAAATGCTATGTCAAACTTAACCCTGGCAGATTACGAAAATGCTATTTAAAACTTAACCCTGACAGATTACCGAAAATGCTATGTCAAACTTAACCCTGGCAGATTACGAAAATGCTATTTAAAACTTAACCCTGACAGATTACCGAAAATGCTATGTCAAACTTAACCCTGACAGATTACAAAAGTGCTATTTCAAACTTAACCCTGACAGATTACTGAAAATGCTATTTCAAACTTAACCCTGACAGATTACCGAAAATGCTATTTATAACTTAACCCTGACAGATTACCGAAAATGCTATTTCAAACTTAACCCTGACAGATTACCGAAAATGCTATTTAAAACTTAACCCTGACAGATTACCGAAAATGCTATGTAAAACTTAACCCTGGCAGATTACGAAAATGCTATTTAAAACTTAACCCTGACAGATTACCGAAAATGCTATGTCAAACTTAACCCTGAAAGATTACCGAAAATGCTATTTCACACTAAACCCTGACAGATTACCGAAAATGCTATTTCAAACTTAACCCTGGTAGATTACCGAAAATGCTATTTAAAACTTAACCCTGACAGATTACCGAAAATGCTATTTCAAACTTAACCCTGACAGATTACCGAAAATGCTATGTCAAACTTAACCCTGGCAGATTACGAAAATGCTATTTCAAACTTAAGCCTGACAGATTACCGAAAATGCTATTTCAAACTTAATCCTGACAGATTACCGAAAATGCTATTTCAAACTTAACCCTGAAAGATTACGAAAATGCTATTTAAAACTTAACCCTGACAGATTACTGAAAATGCTATTTAAAACTTAACCCTGACAGATTACGAAAATGCTATTTAAAACTTAACCCTGAAAGATTACGAAAATGCTATTTAAAACTTAACCCTGACAGATTACGAAAATGCTATTTCAAACTTAACCCTGAAAGATTACGAAAATGCTATTTAAAACTTAACCCTGACAGATTACTGAAAATGCTATTTAAAACTTAACCCTGACAGATTACAAAAATGCTATTTCAAACTTAACCCTGCTAGATTACCGAAAATGCTATTTCAAACTTAACCCTGACAGATTACCGAAGATGCTATTTCAAACTTAATCTTGACAGATAATCGAAAATGCTATTGTAAACTTAAACGTGACAGATTACCGAAAATGTTATTTAAAACTTAACCCTGACAGATTACAAAAATGCTATTTCAAACTTAACCCTGACAGATTACCGCAAATGCTATTTCAAACTTAACCCTGACAGATTACCGAAAATGCTATTTCAAACTTAACCCTTACAGATTACCGAAAATGCTATTTAAAACTTAACCCTGACAGATTACCGAAAATACTATGTCAAACTTAACCCTGGCAGATTACGAAAATGCTATCTCAAACTTAAGCCTGACAGATTACCGAAAATGCTATTTAAAACTTAACCCTGACAGATTACCGAAAATGCTATTTCAAACTTAACCCTGACAGATTACCGAAAATGCTATGTCAAACTTAACCCTGACAGATTACCGAAAATGCTATTTCAAACTTAACCCTGACAGATTACCGAAAATGCTATTTCAAACTTAACCCTGACAGATTACCGTAAATGCTATGTCAAACTTAACCCTGGCAGATTACGAAAATGCTATTTCAAACTTAACCCTGACAGATTACCGAAAATGCTATTTAAACCTTAACCCTGACAGATTACCGAAAATGCTATTTCAAACTTAACCCTGACAGATTACCGAAAATGCTATTTACAAACTTAACCCTGACAGATTACGAAAATGCTATTTCAAACTTAACCCTGGCAGATTACCGAAAATGCTATTTGAATCTTTACCCTGACAGATTACGAAAATGCTATTTCAAACTTAACCCTGACAGATTATCGAAAATGCTATTTCAAACTTAACCCTGACAGATTACCGAAAATGCTATTTACAAACTTAACCCTGACAGATTAGGAAAATGCTATTTACAAACTTAACCCTGACAGATTATCGAAAATGCTATTTCAAACTTAACCCTGG
>OY744546.1:4093728-4101228 GCA_963556195.1 Sepiola atlantica
TAAAAACAAGACAGTATTTAATTTCATGGCTTCCCAGCAGAGTTGATCAGACCCCACTTCCCTTAAAAGACAAAAACATAAACGTTCCTTATACTAAATCTACGTTTTGTTCCATATAAATGTTTTGCTAACTTATATTAGTTATTTAAGACAAAAAAAAAAAAAAATTCTTTACCTGTGCTGTTCGTCTGTCTAATAAAATTTATCCGTTACTTACAAAAATGTTGCTGCATTTTAAAGTGTTTGGACGAATCCATGACACTATTATTTAAATGATTAATGTATTATTTTTAGTTTTATATTATAAATATAAAAAACATCAACACATCAAAAAATAAAAGATAAATAAATAAATATGCATATACACACACATATATATATATATATATATACATATATATACATACATACATACATATATATACCTTTAGTTCCTCCTTTTCTCCCTCGTCTTACTTTGTTGTCCATCTCCCCGTTGTTGTCAACCGCAAATAAATATTAATCTTCCTTGTTCACTTTAGTTTTTCTAATCTGCGTTCACAACTGTCGACTTTTTTCTTTTCTCATTGTTTCAAATCTGCGTCTATAAGTTAACCGTTAATTTGTTCCCTTTTTCTTTCTTTTCCTTCTTCTTCTTTGCCAACTCCCGGTGTTTAAAATCGGCGTTCATAACTGTCGATTTTCTTCTTCTTCTTCTTCTTCTTCTTCTTCTTCTTCTTCTTCTTCTTCTTCTTCTTCTTCTTCTTCTTCTTCTTCTTCTTCTTCTTCTTCTTCTTTAACATTTCTTTCTTTCTTTCTACTGTATTTTTATTGTTTTTCTTATTATAATTAGCAGATGTGTTATATATACGTTTATACATATTATACATTATTTCTATTTATATATACTATGATTTGTTCTATCAGTTTATTTTGATTAATTTGATAAGATTTAAAAGCATCAGGATGGCGAGTAATTGCCTTATTTAATTGTCCAAATATTTTATTTTGATCGCCACCTTGGTTAATCATTCTTATTATTAGATCAGAAATTGGGGGCATGAAATCTACTAATTTTAAGGTAACACGAACAATTCTCAGAAATTCAGACATAATACTCCCGTAAAATATATACACAGGGCTAGTACTATTTTTATATGGCATTCGCACGATACGAAAAGGGAATGAATTTCTTTTATCAAACAGTTTATAGATAAATATTTTATCTTCAATTTTTATATCCAAATCAAGAAAAGTAGCTTGTGTTCCCTTATGTTCACAGTTTAATTTTAACTCTTTAGGATATATTAAATGTTTAGTATTTGCAAACTCTTCGCTATCATTAATGCAAACAAGGTCGTGAATATATCGCCTACATCCATGATAACTATACGCTCTAGATATATCATTTTTTATTAATGATGACATATATATATATATTCCAGTCTATGTAAATATAGATCTGCCCAAAATGGAGACGGATCCAAACCCATTGGAATACCTATTGTTTGGAGCAATAATTTATTCCCTATTTGAAAGTAACTCTCTTTTATAAGGTGACTTATAAGCATTATCAGACCAGTTTTGGATACACTCGTCTTACCATTTTTATTTTTACACCAAAAGGCTTTAGATTTTGCAAAGTCTATGTATTTACCTTTTCCTCCTGCAAAAGCTAAATCTGCAGTATTACCTAATTCTTTAATAAGTTCTTTATGGGGTATTTTTGTATATAATGTACTAAAATCGTATGTCGAGATTGATTTAGCCTGTTTACGAGAATTAATACGATCTAATTTTTCTTTTACTAGATCGGAATTATTTACCACCCAAAATAGGTTTATATTACTATAGAATTTACTTTTTTTATGGAAATTATTTATTTGGTTTATAATTAATTTAAAGATTTTAGACACAGCCTTACTTAAAGGTTTAGTGATGCACATTTTTGAGGCAACAATGAAACGGGCGCCAACTGGTGTTTTATACATTTTAGGTATCCAATACATAGATGGAAGTTTTTTGTATTTTTCTTCTAATTTTAATCCTAATTTTTCACAAATAACAGTATTGTTTATAATAATGTTATCGCTTTTATTATTACTTAATTTATAAGTATCTGAAACTTCACCTATTATTCCTACTTCTAGCAATAAGCGTTGTATATAATACTTTTTACAGATAAAAGCTATATTATTTGTCGCCTTATCAATAGGAACTATTACAAACCTATTTTGAAGCATTTCAAGCTCCGTAGTTATTTGTGGATTTCTAAGGAGGGGATTCGTTCTTTTAGGGTGTTTAAATTCTTTTAAACGTTCTACTTTTTTATTTACGAATCTAAGTATATTATTTTTCCATGCGTCAAATGTAGAGTGTAATAGTTTATGTTTTTTAGCCATGGATGCAGTGAAATTATCAAACGCTTTATTTATTTCCTTAACACATTTCGCATAATTTAAACATTTAGGTTCTCTATAGTTTGATCCTTTACTTAAGAGTTTTCTTAATTTAGAATTTTTAACTATCGCTAGATTACCGGTAATTATATGCCCTATGTCAGTATTACATAAAGGGGAGGATTCACATTCACATGATGGTGTATACATTTCATCATTATCATTAATATTTAAATTCTCTACAGTTTTTTTATAGTTAAAAACCTTATTCCGGATAGTTTGCCCTAGTTTATATGTTACTATTGGTTTCTGTTCCTCTTTTTTAAGTTCATTGGGCAGTGACTGAATGATTTCTGGATTATTAAATATTTTAGGCAGATTTATATCATCAAATCCTTTATTTTCATATAGGACTACACAAACATTTCGAGGTTTATTTTTTATACCCTCAGCAAGTGGCTTGTATAATTTTGTATCGATTATATCCATGATATACTCATACCATTGAGGAAGTTCTTCTATCCTATATATCATATCCGGGTTTAATAATATCTTAGATGCTATGTCTTTTAATACCTTTTTCTTGGTTTTATTAAGAAGTTTTCTAATGTAATTAAAAGACTCGGAAATATTAGTCATGATAATCTCTTTAGTTTTCTTAAAAAATTCTTCGCATGAAACGGCAGATTCTCTATTGTTCCTATTTACATGTGTTCTATCTCTAGTACCGTAGCGAGGCAAAGCTGGATACAATCGCCCTACATTTTCTGATTCGTCTTGTAAATTATCTTTTTTTTATTTTTACATTTAGACCATATGGATAAATTACTCGCATTTTCTTAATTATTTCATCTTCTTTATTTAGACGCATTTTAAGCGTATTATTATCTACCTTACCAGAACTATCATATCCATTATCTTTAAATTTTTCAATAATCTGTATTGAAAAAGACGATTTTCCACAGGTTTTTTCTTTAAAGTGGTTTACTACATGGACACAGCCTTTATTACTAGTTCTATGCAAATTCATCCGTCTATTTAAAGGTAGTACTGTTTCGCCTACATATTGTAAATTACAATTTTTACAAGATAATAAGTAAACTAAATTTTGTGACCTACACGACAAATCTTCCCCCGAATGATTTAGGACTGGATAGATTCTTTTAGTTACATTAGATTGATATTCTTTAGATGTTATTAGAATATCACAAGTTTTGCATAACGAAGCTCCACAGGGAGCAATGTTAAAATTATTATCGGTCGGACAAGTCCCATTTGCCATTTCGAAAGAAGGAGCTCCTACTTCAGTGTCTCTAATGACAACGGCTTTACCCTGTCGAAATCTGCCCGACCTCCTTGGGGGATTAGCCCTAGGGGAACTCACTAGTTCTGAGGGCTGCCCAGACTTAGCTTGCAATCTCGTTTTAGTAACAATAGTTAATACTATTATTTTTATACATTATGTTTTATCAGGATGAAAACTTAAGCACCTTTGGTGCCAGAAAGGTATTCACATTATAAGATTTACTGGCATTATTTCCGTGTGACTTCATCCAAATAACACACAAGCAGACATGTAGCAGTTTCCTACAAGCCGCCATATTGTTTAAATATCAATGACTTCTTAGCTGCCTGCTGATTGGCTCAGGCAAACTACTTCCTCCTTGGCTTGACCAATCAGTGGCCTTCTTTTAGGCGAATCTCGGATGACTAGCATAATTATATAAACACTGGACCGCCATCCGCCGTTCTCTTTTACACCGGTGGCACGAGACGACACTTCTCTCTTTTTCCTTCTTTGGCACTGCCAAACACACATCCCTCCTCTCTGGGGACGCAACAGACATTTTCCCGGGCCACTGGCCCTGGGTTCGACAAGACACCAAAATGGCTACTATCTCAACACATGGACTTTAGATTACAGACACAATACTTGCATACACATATGGACGCGTCCTGACACCATAGCCGGTGTAGAAACATTCAACAATATGAACAATTCTCTTTTCCCCACTGGGGAATTAAAACCATGGGAAATTCCTAGCTTTTGCCTTCGTCCATACTTATGGACATACTAACCTCTTTTTTGTTCACGTACTAACAATGAAGACGACCCAATAAAGTTGTTATTAAATGGTAGAATGAGAGTTTGTCACGTAAACATTCGATTTTATTTATTTCGGTAGTTTTTGTTTTCACACGATTATATAAAGACGGGATCTATCGATTTCATACCTCTGTCGGTTGGAGTTGATATACGTTTGTTTTCCGCTAAGAAATATTCATAAGTAATAAAAGGTATTTGCTCAGACTTTTGTGCGAGGCGAAGATTCGAAAAAAAAAGACATTCAGACAGAATTGGCACATCGTTAAAAAAGTTTCCGATTGTTTCAACCTGTGTCCGTCGACTTTACAATTAAGTATGTCAGCGTTGATACACACTGAAGAGTCGTGGCACGGCGAAACAGCTGTCTGTGACCCTCTCTCTTTCTCTCTCTAACTATTTAATATATATATATATATATATATATATATATATATATATATATAACAGTTTTTTAAAATTATATTCCAATAACCATGGTTTGTTTTATTACTTTTATTTTTATTTTTATTTTTTTCACATTTCCAAAAATTCCAAATTTCTGTGAGATATATTTAACGGTCCGTTTCATTTGTTTTGTGCCAAACAACATTTGTATGTCAATATCGTCTCTGCAACACTACAAAATCATCAGAAAAAGTTCACAAATAATAAGAGTTCTTAGATTAGAGTGTCTTGAAAAACACTCACATCATACATCAGTTTCATTTTAAGGTGAAAATAAACAAAAGAACAAACAAAAATTTTAGAGCAAACACTCACATGTGTACGAGCAAACTAATCAGCCATTAGAAAATGTATGATGTGGGTGTTTTTCAAGACACTCTAATCTAAGAACTCTTATTATTTGTGAACTTTTTCTGATGATTTTGTAGTGTTGCAGAGACGATATTGACATACAAATATTGTTTGGCACAAAACAAATGAAACGGTCCGTTAAATATATCTCACAGAAATTTGGAATTTTTGGAAATGTGAAAAAAATAAAAATAAAAATAAAAGTAATAAAACAAACCATGGTTATTGGAATATAATAAAAAACTGTTCTATATTTTGCTCTGTTATCAATAATTGACAAACATTGAGCTGAATCTTCAAAGGAGACTACAAAGTAAAAGAATATGATAATATATGATAATACATATATTGTCTTTAATAATTATATATATATATATATATATATATATATATATATACATAGTTATTTCACCCAAAAATGAACCACTGTATAGTGTAGTTTTTTTCAAGATACTTTAATCCAAGAACTTGTTATTCTTTGTGAAATTTTCTGATGATTTTTTTAATGTTGCAGAGACGATATTGACATGAAAATGTTGTTTAGCACAAGACAAATGAAACGGACCGTAAAAAATATATCTCACAGAAATGTTATGTTTTTTGGAAATGTAAACAAAAAATAAAAAAATAAAATAGAAACATGGTTATTGGAATGCACTATGAACCACACACACACACACACACACACACACACACACACACACACACATATATATATATATATATATATATATATATATATATATATATATATATATATATATATATATATATATAGCAATAGATAAAGTGAAAGAATAAAATAAGGTGCGAATCAAATTTTATTACAATTCAATGTTCAGGCAAAGTTCTTTAAAGTCCTTAACTCATGAGTTTTCAAAGAAAATCTTCTCCTCAGAGGACCATAACCGCAATGACATTACTGCAGGTAATAAAAATTAAACTTTGAAAAAACATTCGTACCGTCGGTTTCAAGCACAGAAGGACTTAGCCGTCCGGCTCTCTTCAGCTTCTGTTGTCATCTGTTTCGGAAATATGAAGTCACGTGTCACTCTCGTTTGGACGCGTTATTTGCTTAGTGTTTGTTTAAATTTAGTGTAAGGAATGTTTAATAAGGTTTGAAAAAAAAGGTGGAGGTAAAGAGAGCCGATTGGCTAAGTCCGTCTGTGCTTGAAACCAACGGTACGAATGTTGTACTAATTTTTCTGTACCAATATATATATATATATATATATATATATATATATATATATATATATATATATATATATATATATATATATACTAGCAAATATATGCTCCCTCCGGTCGCATATATTTGCTAGGCTGTGAGCAAGAAATGATGAACGAACTACATACACTGACCCTCAAAAGAGGAGGTAATGCTTGGGAGGAATGTATCATGACAAATGAAAATATGCTATACTATCTCTCAAAGGAGGAGGTAAAGCCTGGGAAAACCCCTTCTAAATAAAAGGAGGTGGTAATGCATGTTCGGATGGTATCATGATAACAGAGCAGATACTACAATACCCTTGCAGAAATAGAGGCGGTAATACCTGGGACGACACCCCCATAAAAAGGAGAAGGTAATGCGTGCGAGTATGGTATCATGGCTACACTACCCCAATTACCCAACATACCTTAGGGTTGTTATTATTTTTTTTTTTAAATAATTTTTTTTTTTTTTTACTAAAACATGGTTTAATTAAACATGTTGATAACAGGATTTATTTATTAAGTGAAAAAAATTTGAATAAAAAAAAAACAAACTTACAATTTAAACAGAATTTTTTAAATTTCAGACGATGTAAATTTATTCGACATCAGTTAAAATGTCAGTTTCTTTGAAGGATTATAAAGGGGTTTTAGGGAGTTATTATGACGCTTTAAAATACTCCAGGGTAGTGTCGAATATGTTCTGGTGTCATGATACTATTCTCCCAGGCATTACCTCGTTCTTTTTAAGGACAGTGTAGTATATGGCACAAAGTCCAACTTGAAAAATTCAAATATTTCAGATTTGCATTAAATTTAATTAAATTCACAGTCATTAGACACGAATTAGGCAAGATTGCGTGAATTTCAATTTTTTCTTAAGATCCCTTAAGCCTAAGCCTTAAATTTCAGAAATTTTCTAAAATCAAAATCCTGTAATGGATTTTGATCAAAATTCGAATAAGGATTCTAGACATAAGGTTTAGTAGCATTATGTCTTGA
>OY744546.1:4106228-4123728 GCA_963556195.1 Sepiola atlantica
GTCAGTGAGGACTGGCCAGTCGGCGATAAGCAGTCAGTGAGGACTGACCAGTCGGCGATAAGCAGTCAGTGAGGACTGACCAGTCGGCGATAAGCAGTCAGTGAGGACTGGCCAGTCGGCGATAAGCAGTCAGTGAGGACTGACCAGTCGGCGATAAGCAGTCAGTGAGGACTGGCCAGTCGGCGATAAGCAGTCAGTGAGGACTGGCCAGTCGGCGATAAGCAGTCAGTGAGGACTGGCCAGTCGGCGATAAGCACTGGGAGAAGACAACCCAGTCGGCGATGAGCTTAGAACAGCACGCCACTGATAGAGGGATAAATTGTCCATCGGTCCAATTACATACCAGAGTGAACTCAACATTATCTGGCCAACTGGCCTAGTGACTCAACAAGTGTATATTTTATTTCATTATTCATTATTAAGAATAATTATTTTCTAAGAAAACCACAACGGACTTGATTTCTTCCCTTCAACAGTTCTGCATGAATGACCTTTCATTACACAGGGATCCCGAGTTGCTGATTCCCCCTCAACGGTCACCCACTTATCTAAACAAACACAACGTGGGGGTGGGGGTGACCTTATGAGAGGCCTCTTCGACAACCGTGGCCTTCTTCGGAGCAGCAACTTTTGTACCAACAGGATCACGTGACTAACCAGCCCAGGAGCGACCAATTGGTGACGTCACGGGTGGGGTAAAGGCCGTTTTCAGAATCATCCCCAGGTGTCGAAAGCAAATGAACAAAAAAGCTGAAGAAAGAAGAGAATTTGAAAAAGACGGTGGAGAAACGCGCATAGAACGTTTTTCGCATTGTTCCAGGAAGTCGTTGACGATTTTAAATTCAGCAACGCTGGGTGGCATCACAGAACAAAATCGCATTACGTTATTACTACTAATATATATATATATATATATATATATATATATATATATATATATATATATATATATATATTCTGAATTCTGACCTGGAGGCAGGAATGGTCGTTAGTTAAATGTTAGGCTATGGCGCTAGTATCAGACAAATGCATCGACAATCTTCTCGACAAAATCGTGGTAGTCAAGCCTATGTATACTATGTTTTTTTCTTGGTTGTCGGAGACACAATGTCCCAAAGGACATTTGAACTCATTAACACGTGTTATCCAAAACTCTAATCGAGGGTGGAGAATTATTTGTGATTATAAGGTTAGTTGTTTTTACTTTATTGTAAATGGTCATGTAACCCAACATAAAAAAACATAAAATACACATAGTTGTTACTCATGACTCATGGTAAAACTCTACCAGGAACGGTAGGTTACGAATCTCTGTAACGGGCAAGAGCTTTTTCATGTTAGGGGTCACGTGGATTTCCGTCCAGCCATAGTTAAAATCGTCACACCTTAGTACTGTATGTACACACGACGCCAAATCACGCACCCTTCTTTGAAAACAGGCTTTTTATCCAGACCAGCACCCTTCTTTGAAAACAGGCTTTTTATCCAGACCATCACCCTTCTTTGAAAACAGGCTTTTTATCCAAACCAGCACCCTTCTTTGAAAACAGGCTTTTTATCCAGACCAGCACCCTTCTTTGAAAACAGGCTTTTTATCCAGACCAGCACCCTTCTTTGAAAACAGGCTTTTTATCCAAACCAGCACCCTTCTTTGAAAACAGGCTTTTTATCCAGACCAGCACCCTTCTTTGAAAACAGGCTTTTTATCCAAACCAGCAGCCTTCTTTGAAAACAGGCTTTTTATCCAAACCAGCACCCTTCTTTGAAAACAGGCTTTTTATCCAAACCAGCACCCTTCTTTGAAAACAGGCTTTTTATCCAGACCAGCACCCTTCTTTGAAAACAGGCTTTTTATCCAAACCAGCACCCTTCTTTGAAAACAGGCTTTTTATCCAGACCAGCACCCTTCTTTGAAAACAGGCTTTTTATCCAAACCAGCACCATCTCATTTGCATATGAGTAACGAGATTTCACGTTACTTTGCGAGATCCGCCAACATATAATCACCGCCATTTTGCTGTTTCGTTTTCGCTCGCAACCGGACCTTACACATTACATAAACTCATCAAGAAATTTGACTTGAGGTAAGTCCATTTCACACTTTTTTTTGGCCTTGTGCCACATCATTTATATTGTATTCTACTTTGTATTGTACACTATTTTGATGAATAAAAAGTCCATTTCACACTCTTTTTACTCGCTACGAGTGGCGACAAGGCATTTTATCACAGTAAACTCGAATCTCTCTGTCTCTTTATTGGGTCTAACCACAGGGAATAACCCACCGGTGTCTTTAGAAACCGGTGTCATTTTCAGTTTGTTCTCCTACAAGTTTATGACTGACTTGTCGACCAATAAAGAAATGTTCTTTGCAGCAATACGAGTTCTTGCTGGCAATTGTCTCACAAAAGGATGGACCATAGATTGGAGCTCAGTCGAGCACCTTCCATGAAAAATTTCAGTTTGTTTTTCAGAAAATTCATTTTCAGTTTGTTCCCCTAAAATGGGTTAAAAAGTAAATGCCCCCACCCCCACCAGAATCGTAACAAACAAATAAAAGATCTGATTCGATTTGAAATCGTTATAGGCGATTCCATAGTCTGCAAGAGTATCAATTTGGCTAAACATTCACTGCATACGTCCATTGCTAAATCTTAAATTAATTTTGTTCCCATACGGCAATTGCTTATTTGCGAATTACACACCATCACTATTATTAGAAATTCTGTCCATTGACCTTTTAGTCATGAATTCCTTTGACCAATTCCAATTTCCCTTTGTTATTAAATGCGTCCCTGCTTTGGTCAGTCGGTCAGTTGATCGGTCGATGGTTGGTAAGTCTTTTGCTTTGCATGTCTTTAAAACATTTTGTTATACGGCAGTTTCACACTTGAATAAACATTTTTTATATAAGGAGCAAAAAATATTACTTCAACGTCAAAAGTCAAAAACTAGCCAACGATAAGTGTTAGATAGATTCTGACCCAGAAAATAGCAATTCTTCCCCCTTTGTCAGAAACATCGCTCATGAAATGTGAGGACTAAAAGACAAAATAAGGGAAGCGAGAGTTACGAGGTTGCCGGAAGTAAACCAAAGTTAGTCACTTTCTACTCTCTTACTCTTTTTCATTCTTTCTCTCTCTCTTTCATTCTCTCTGTGTGTCTCTCTTTCCTTCCTTTTCTCTTTCTTTCTCTCTCTTTCTCTCTCTCTTTCATTCTCTTTGTGTGTCTCTCTTTCTATCCTTTTCTCTTTCTCTCTCTCTTTCTCTCTCTCTCTTTCATTCTCTCTGTGTGTCTCTCTTTCCTTCCTTTTCTCTTTCTCTCTCTTTTCTCTCTCTCTTTCATTCTCTCTGTGTGTCTCTTTTTCCTTCCTTTTCTCTTTCTCTCTCTCTCTTTCTCTCTCTCTCTTTCATTCTCCCTGTGTGTCCCTCTTTCCTTCCTTTTCTCTTTCTCTCTCTCTTTCTCTCTCTCTCTTTCATTCTCTCTGTGTGTCTCTCTTTCCTTCCTTTTCTCTTTCTCTCTCTTTTCTCTCTCTCTTTCTTTCATTCTCCCTGTGTGTCTCTCTTTCCTTCCTTTTCTCTTTTTCTCTCTCTTTCTTTCATTCTCCCTGTGTGTCTCTCTTTCCTTCCCTTTCTCTTTCTCTCTCTCTCTTTCTCATTCTCTCTGTGCGTCTCTCTTTCCTTCCTTCAAAAACTAGCCAACGATAAGTGTCAGATGGATAGATTCTGACCCAGGAAATAGCAATTCTTCCCCCTTTGTCAGAAACATCGCTCATGAAATGTGAAGACTAAAGGACACAATAAGGGAAGCGAGGGTTACGAGGTAAATCCAATTTACTCACTTTCTACTCTCTTACTCTTTTTCATTCTTTCTCTCTCTTTCTCTCTCTCTCTTTCATTCTCTCTCTCTTTCTATCTTTCATTCTCTCTCTTTCATTCTCTCTCTGTTTCTCTCTTTCCTATTCTCTCTCTTTCCTTTTCTCTCTTTCCTTCTCTCTCTCTTTCTCTCTTTCCTTCTCTCTCTTTCCTTCTCTCTCTCTTTCTCTCTTTCCTTCTCTCTCTTTCCTTCTCTCTCTCTTTCTCTCTTTCCTTCTCTCTTTCCTTCTCTCTCTTTCCTTCTCTCTCTCTTTCTCTCTTTCCTTCTCTCTCTTTCCTTCTCTCTCTTTCCTTCTCTCTCTTTTTCTCTCTCTTTCCTTCTCTCTCTTTCTCTCTATCTCTTTCTCTCTTTCCTTCTCTCTCTTTCCTTCTCTCTCTCTTTCTCTCTTTCCTTCTCTCTCTTTCCTTCTCTCTCTCTTACTCTCTTTCCTTCTCTCTCTCTTTCTCTCTTTCCTTCTCTCTCTTTCCTTCTCTCTCTTTCCTTCTCTCTCTTTCCTTCTCTCTCTCTTTCTCTCTTTCCTTCTCTCTCTTTCCTTCTCTCTCTCTTTCCTTCTCTCTCTCTTTCCTTCTCTCTCTCTTTCCTTCTCTCTCTTTCCTTCTCTCTCTTTCCTTCTCTCTCTTTCCTTCTCTCTCTCTTTCCTTCTCTCTCTTTCCTTCTCTCTCTCTTTCTCTCTTTCCTTCTCTCTCTTTCCTTCTCTCTCTCTTTCTCTCTCTTTCCTTCTCTCTCTTTCCTTCTCTCTCTCTTTCCTTCTCTCTCTCTTTCTCTCTCTTTCCTTCTCTCTCTTTCCTTCTCTCTCTTTCCTTCTCTCTCTCTTTCTCTCTTTCCTACTCTCTCTTTCCTTCTCTCTCTCTTTCCTTCTCTCTCTTTCCTTCTCTCTCTCTTTCCTTCTCTCTCTTTCCTTCTCTCTCTCTTTCCTTCTCTCTCTTTCCTTCTCTCTCTTTCCTTCTCTCTCTTTCCTTCTCTCTCTTTCCTTCTCTCTCTCTTTCTCTCTTTCCTACTCTCTCTTTCCTTCTCTCTCTTGCCTTCTCTCTCTTTCCTTCTCTCTTTCCTTCTCTCTCTTTCCTTCTCTCTTTCCTTCTCTCTCTTTCCTTCTCTCTCTTGCCTTCTCTCTCTTTCCTTCTCTCTCTTTCCTTCTCTCTCTTTTTCTCTCTTTCCTTTTCTCTCTTTCCTTCTCTCTCTCTTTCTCTCTTTCCTTCTCTCTCTTTCCTTCTCTCTCTTTCCTTCTCTCTCTCTTTCTCTCTTTCCTTCTCTCTCTTTCCTTCTCTCTCTCTTTCTCTCTTTCCTTCTCTTTCTTTCCTTCTCTCTCTTTCCTTCTCTCTCTTTCCTTCTCTCTCTCTCTCTCTGCCGAAACTAAACTCAAACTCCACTTTCTACTCTCCTAACTCACTTTTTACACAGTCCTTTGCATTGTTTTTCTACTCACCAATATCTTTCAAACTGCACTGGTTTCACCCCAAACAAGGCAGGCCGCCACTAAGGGGCTACTGAGAAAAAAGGGTGAAGGTTTGGGGGAGGGGGTCGACCTAAATTGGGAGCTGCGCAGCGAGATGTCTGTTTACATTAGTTTGAAATTTCTGCATGTCAGTACCGTCAGGAAAACAGGGAGCAGGGAGGGATTTCCAGAGTCCATCAGCACGAGGAAAGAAGCTTTTAGAGTAGAAAGCTCTTCGGCATCTGGGGACCCCCACAGTGAATGGATGGGATTTGGCAGATTTTCGGGTTGGTCTAGTGAAGTTACGTCGTTGGAGTACCAGAGCAGCAAGCTCATCAGAGCACAATGCATTGAAAAGTTTGATATAGCATTTTCGATACTTCAGATGAAGCGCCTAATTTCCGTGACTGCTCGGCGGCAACGATCGGGCAGGTCGCGGAAACGCCCGAGAGCTGCCGAGACGAAGACGAGGCTGAAGCAAACCTGACCGATCAGGTTGCTGCCAATCGTCTGCGCTCGACACAACAAAACAAGCGGTAGGAAGACCTTTCGAACCAGCCGCAAACGTATCCGTAAACCCTGACCCTCGACGAGAAAATATATGTAATTCCCCCCCCCCAAAAAAAAACATATACAAAAAAAACTTGCCTAAATATCCTAAGAAGAATAACATACTTCTTTGTTTTATGTAAAAAAAAAGACGAAAAAAAAATTGCCTAAATATCGTAAAAGAAATAGCATTTACTTCTTTGATTTATGTAAAAAAAAAAAAAAAAAAAAAATTAAAATGGTTCATTTGGCCCACGAAAAAAATTTAAAAAAAAAAGTTTATTTATAATTTTTCAGCTATGGTTTGTTCATTTTTTTCCTTCAGTTTTTTGTTCAAATATATGTATTTTTTTCTTTTGTATTCTTCGTCTTATATTGTCGTCTGCCACTCTTCCATTTTTACGACTTTCAGTTTTGCTTCAGCCTCGTTTTCGTCTCGGCAGCTCTCGGGCGCTTCCGCGACCTGCCCGATTGATGCCGCCGAGCAGTCACGGAAATTAGCGCTTCATCTGGAGTATTACCGCATTTTCGTCGGTTCGTTAAGCTTAATAGTATTTCGTCGATCTGTCAGCCTTAAGTTAAGATTGTTATACCACTTTTCTGTCCGTCCGTACGTCGGTCCGTCTCGTTTAAGTCTGAAATAGCGTTTTTGATCGCTAAACACGCATATTGGATGGATTTTAAATTGTAATGTCATTTTTAAAAAAATGGAAATCGCTCAAGACAAGGCATGAAGTCACTTAATGTAAGAAGCTAAAAAAAAAAAAATGCGACACTCACCCTGGGTATGTTGAATTTAATATTCTCTAGCAATTTCCTTCTTCAATGAGGAAGTTGTTAAAAGATATAGAATTCACAATCGGTCCCCAGTCGCGATGATTCTAACGACGTTAGTTTTTTTTGCAGGGAGGTGTCGTCATCGTCCCACATACAGTCCCCCCTCCCCCCGGTATCCTGATACGCATCTGGTGCTGAGCAAGGTGTATGTCGCTCAACTTTGGTGATCTAACAAGAACCGGTGCGTCAGCGTGGTTAGACCGTATTACGGTGCACGTTAGGTGATACGAACGGGGGTGTCGTGTGAGGCGTTAACGTACGTCGGAAAAGTTGGTGCCTTCTTTTCTGGGATTAACGCGAAATTATGTAAACAGATCCCACGTACGGAGAGAGAGAGAGAGAGAGAGAGAGAGAGAGAGGGGAGTATGAGAGAGAGAGAGAGAGGAGTATGAGAGAGAGAGAGGGAAACAGAGAGGAGTATGAGAGAGAGAGAAAGAGAGAAAGACAAGACAGAAAGAGAGCGAGAAAGAGAGAGGAAAAGGGAGTTGGGTGGGGGAGTGAAAGAGAGAGAGAGTGAGGAAAAGGGAGAGAGAGTTGGGGGAGAGAGAGGAAAAGGAAGGGAGAGAGAGAGAGGAAAAGGAAGGGAGAGAGAGGAAAAGGGAGAGTTGGGGGGGGAGAGAGGAAAAGGAAGGGAGAGAGAGAGAGAGGAAAAGGGAGAGAGAGAGAGAGAGAGGGAAAGGGAGAGAGAGAGTTGGAGGGAGAGAGAGGAAAAGGGAGAGTTGGGAGAGAAAGAGAGAGAGGAAAAAAGGGTGTTGGGGAAGAGAGAAAGGAAAAGGGAGAGTTGGGAGAGAAAGAGAGAGAGGAAAAAAGGGAGTTGGGGGGAGAGAGAGAGGAAAAGGGAGAGAGAGAGAGAGATAAAGAGAGAGAGAGAGAGAGAGAGAGAGTTATTGTGAGAGTGAAACAATTATGAAAGATTAAGCAGATAATGATACGACAATAGAAAATGGACTCATCAATTTCTGCCCGGTGTCGCTTGGCCTACGTGCCGTCTCTCACATGGAACCGCGTTTTTATGCCCCCCCCCTCATCCCCTCTATTCGACACCCACGTGAGTCGTCTGATGACAGAATCGTTCGGTTGTCTTCCCGGATGCGCATCGGGTCATTTTCTAGCGATGGATCGCCATTGCAATTAAGTGGTGAATGTGGAATGACCGGCGGGTGAAGAAGGGATCTGACTATTGATGGCCGTACAAGACGAGAGATGAAATAATGACACTACCCCCTTATGACCCCTGACCTCTTTCTGATTAATGCAAATAATGAGATCCGATAATATTTATTCTGATCAGGGTTGTCAATTACATTTTAATTTTAAGTGTTGAATCGAGAAGAAGAATAATAATATAAAAAAAATAATAATGTATGATTTGAGGTTGGTGAGTTAGCTAGTTTTACGTAACGGTTACTTTTTCCTTTCTTAAGTTTGATATTTGACAATATGCAGCTTGCTTATAGACAGCCATACGGGATTTACTTTCTATGCCCGCCAGCAAGACCGCTGCTGATGATGGTCATTCTCTATTTCTATCGTCATTCAGGTAATCTAGACCCGCCAGCTCGAAGTATCTGAAATATGTATGGGATATTATTTGAAATAAAAAATAAAACTGATTTAATCACAACTTTCAGCCGTAATATTTTTTTTTATGGTATCCGAATATTTAGTTTATAAAATATTTTCTAAAATAAATTCTTGATTTTTTAAAAATATTTGTTTGAAAAAATTTTATCAAGTGAAACACGTTTCATAGGGGTAACATAAAGTCGTATAAATGATTTTTGGGAAAACAAATTATTGAGCAAAACTAAATGAAGTTGCAAATGTGTAACAAATGGCATAAAATTGTACACGTATAACAAAACACTACAATATATGCATCTAAATAATCATAAAACACTAGAGAATCATAAAATCAATTTTTACTTACCATTATAATGACCACATTTAAAAGTTTAGGTTCTTGAATTAAGCAGATGACACTCGCTCGTGACATAGAAGATACTGATTACCTATTTAGCGGGTGTGCTGATGCAACATCATACTAATACCTACTCACACTTGCCAACAGGTTCGTTGCAGATGTGAAACAAGTTGCAGTTTGACAGATTTTCGTTGAATATTATATTAAATAGGCATTTTGTTGGAATGTGTCATATTTGAAACAAACACCATTTAAGGGTTAATACCGCCCCTAAGAGTGAATATAATCTCTCTCTCTCTATCTATCTATCTATCTATCTATATATATATATATATATATATATATATATATATATATATATATATATATATCACCCCTTATCTATCTATCTCATCCCTTATCTATCTATCTATCTATCTATCCTTTTTAATTCTACCTTTCTTTCCTACTTTATTTTATATTTTATATTAATATTTAAAAAAATATTTTTTGTTTTTTGTATTTTGGTTTTGGACTATAATATTTTGATTCTTAACGGTCCCAACCACGTGACTCCCTAAATTTTGAAATTTAAATTTCTTTTCTTTTTCTTTTTCTTTCTTTCTCCATTTCATTCTTCCCAAATATGATCTAGGGTTAAGATCGGATTCTAACTCTGCCTGATGCGATCTCAGTTTGTAATAGCTGTTGATCGATAACATCGACATGCCAGTGTCGCAGATTTTGTAAAAGTCTGTGTAAATAAAAATAATTATATATAAAATCTCTATTGGATATTGAGCACTTTTTATAAACCCGGTTAAAATTCCTTGGATTACTACCCTGTGGATGTTTTACCTTTTTTTTTTTTTTTAATTTTTATTTTTATTTTTTTTTAATTTTTTAAATCTTTTTTCATCATCATCATCATCATCATCATCATCATCATCATCATCATCATCATCATCATCATCATCATCATCATCCTCCTCCTCCTCCTCCTCCTCCTCCTCCTCCTCCTCCTCCTCCATATAGACATATAGACATATAGACATATAGACATATATACATATAGACATATAGACATATAGACATATATACATATATACATATATACATATATACAAATATACATATATACATATATATATGAGAGAGAGAGAGAGAGAGAGAGTTCTGAAATGTGCAACACTTTTGGTAATCATCAATTGTTTGCGTTTTATTAGAATCATTAATAGTCAATAGAATTTTCAGCATCTTTAGTGACTCGGATGCAAGATTATTTTTCAGAATTACATTTTTTTTCTCGTCTTCTCACCCGGCGTAGACGACGAATACTTCAGATAATTAATAGTTAAAATGTCGCTCCACTCTGGAATGACCGGAAGTTGCTCTCTGCCATGTTTGTTTGTAACGACCGGAAACAAAAGACACTTGCAGACAACAATTTTAAAGCTCAACTCTTCCATGTTTCTTCTTCTTCTTTGTTGTTTGTGTTTTGGTTGTT
This sequence comes from Sepiola atlantica, assembly GCA_963556195.1. Lineage (NCBI taxonomy): Eukaryota > Metazoa > Mollusca > Cephalopoda > Sepiida > Sepiolidae > Sepiola > Sepiola atlantica. The sequence continues at coordinate 4,116,333 of OY744546.1, forward strand.
CCTCTTCTTCTTTTTCTTCTTCTTCTTCTTCTTCTTCTTCTTTTCTTCTTCTTCTTCTTTTCTTCTTCTTTTTTCCTTTTCTTCTTCTTTTTTTTCCTTTTCTTCTTCTTCTTCTTCTTCTTCTTCTTCTTCTTCTTCTTCTTCTTCTTCTTCTTCTTCTTCTTCTTCTTCCAATAATCTAACGACTGATTTATCATTTGCGTCTTTGATTGGCTATTAGCATCTTTAAATTTGTGCCTCTGCTTTACTCGGTCCATAACTTTTACGATAACTTAGTTCCCGTGATGAGTAAGCGATAATGAACAGAAACGGAAACGCAACTACCGGAAGCAGACCTCTTTCGGCCATTGTATCTTCTCGATGACACTACCCCTTCTCTCTATATATCTCTCTTTCTGTCTTTCTCCCCCCTCTCTCTATCTATATATCTCTCTTTCTGTCTTTCTCCCCCCTCTCTCTATCTATATATCTCTTTCTGTCTTTCTCCCTCCCTCTCTCTATCTATATATCTCTTTCTGTCTTTCTCCTCCTCTCTCTATCTATATATCTCTCTTTCTGTCTTTCTCCCCCCTCTCTCTATCTATATATCTCTTTCTGTCTTTCTCCCCCCCTCTCTCTATCTATATATCTCTTTCTGTCTTTCTCCCCCCTCTCTCTATCTATATGTCTCTTTCTGTCTTTCTCCCCCTCTCTCTATCTATATATCTCTTTTTGTCTTTCTCTCCCCTCTCTCTATTTATATATCTCTTTCTGTCTTTCCCCCTCTCTCTATCTATATATCTCTTTCTGTCTTTCTCCCCCTCTCTCTCTATATATATATCTTTTTGTCTTTCTCTCCCCCTCTATCTATATATCTCTTTCTGTCTTACTCCCCCTCTCTCTATCTATATATCTATTTCTGTCTTTCTCCCTCTCTCTCTATCTATATCTCTCTTTCTGTCTTTCTCCCCCTCTCTCTATCTATATATCTCTTTCTGTCTTTCTCTCTCTTTCTCTATCTATATATCTATTTCTGTCTTTCTCCCCCTCTCTCTATCTATATATCTCTTTCTGTCTCCCCCCGTCTCTCTATCTATATATCTCTTTTTGTCTTTCTCCTCCTCTCTCTATCTATATATCTCTCTTTCTGTCTTTCTCCCCCCCTCTCTCTATATATATCTCTTTCTGTCTTTCTCCCTCCCTCTCTCTATCTATATATCTCTTTCTGTCTTTCTCCCCCCTCTCTCTATCTATATATCTCTTTCTGTCTTTCTCCCCCCTCTCTCTATCTATATATCTCTTTCTGTCTCCCCCCTCTCTCTATCTATATATCTCTTTTTGTCTTTCTCCTCCTCTCTCTATCTATATATCTCTCTTTCTGTCTTTCTCCCCCCTCTCTCTATCTATATATCCCTTTCTGTCTTTCTCCCCCTCTCTCTATCTATATATCTCTTTCTGTCTTTCTCCCCCCTCTCTCTATCTATATATCTCTCTTTCTGTCTTCCCCCCTCTCTCTATCTATATATCTCTTTTTGTCTTTCTCCTCCTCTCTCTATCTATATATCTCTCTTTCTGTCTTTCTCCCCCTCTCTCTATATATATCTCTTTCTGTCTTTCTCCCTCCCTCTCTCTATCTATATATCTCTTTCTGTCTTTCTCCCCCCTCTATCTATCTATATATCTCTTTCTGTCTTTCTCCCCCCTCTCTCTATCTATATATCTCTCTTTCTGTCTTTCTCCCCCTCTCTCTATCTATATATCTCTTTCTGTCTTTCTCCCCCCCTCTCTCTATCTATATATCTCTTTCTGTCTTTCTCCCCCTCTCTCTATCTATATATCTCTCTTTCTGTCTTTCTCCCCCTCTCTCTATTTATATATCTCTTTCTGTCTTTCTCCCTCCTCTCTCTATCTACATATCTCTCTTTCTGTCTCCCCCCTCTCTCTATCTATATATCTCTTTCTGTCTTTCTCTCCCTCTCTCTATCTATATATCTCTTTCTGTCTTTCTCCCCCTCTCTCTATCTATATATCTCTTTCTGTCTTTCTCCCCCTCTCTCTATATATATATCTCTTTTTGTCTTTCTCCCCCCCTCTCTATCTATATTTCTCTTTTTGTCTTTCTCTCCACTCTCTCTATCTATATATCTCTTTCTGTCTTTCTCCCCCTCTCTCTATCTATATATCTCTTTCTGTCTTTCTCCCCCTCTCTCTCTATATATATCTTTCTGTTATTCTCCCCCCTCTCTATCTATATATCTCTTTTTGTCTTTCTCTCCCCCTCTCTCTCTCTATCTACATATCCTTTTCTATCTTTCTCTCCTGACCCCCCTCTCTCTCTCGCATACATTGTAGAAAGTAAAGACAATATCACAAGAGAAAAATGATGAAGTCTATTCATCGAAAAATTAATTATTTTTCATTGACAACTTTAAAAGTCAACGAAAGATAAAGAGTTGGTAGAATACGCAAGTTTACTGAGTCTTAGAACGTTTTGAAGAGAATTTGTTTCGTCTGTAAAGAGAATGCTCATTTCGGCCGGCGCCGTTTCAGTTTGCGTGTCACGCAGAGTGTAAATTGGATAGGCATTGCAAATGGCATGTATATTAGCGTGCCTATTTTTGCCAACGAGAGACTGTATTATGAACTTGTGAACGAAAGAGTTCGTTTAGCAGTGTGTATATGCTGGCGCTGTGTTTAGTTGTTCGTGAAGTCTCTCATTGCGTCTGCCGTAACACCAATCCTAACCCTTCGACCGCAAAAAAGTATAGGCAGGATTGTGAAGAAAAACAACAAAAATCGCTTTGTAAGACCTTTTTAACCATTTCTAAATAATAGACCGCCCACTCTTTTCCGTTTTTTTTTCAGAACCGATAACAAACAGGACAACCTCTAAATAGGAGTGGGATCTAAGTAGAAAAAAGGGAGTGTGGAGTTTGGGGAAAAATACAAATTGGGGAGGCCAAGGGCAAAAAAAAAAAGCCAGAAAGTGTGGAGTTGGCATTTTTGAGAATCTTTATTACCGGAGGGGGGGGGGCTCATTCACTCGAATAGCTAGAAACCAAATTGATTCAGCATTTTCTTCGACTTGTGTTCGAATGAACCGAAATGCATTATGGTGTAATTTAATTTAGTAATGAAATAATTTAAAAAAAAATTGTTGGATACTCACTGACTTGTTTGCTTTGTCGTGATGTGCATGTGTGTGCTTAGAGTTGGGCCTTTGTTTTTAATTTACAATTTCACACAAAAAAATAAAATGGCTGACTTGTGTACAAATAGACAGAAATGAATTATGATGTAATTTAATTTCGGAATTAAATACATTTTGTAGGTGAGGTGTATTGACTGACTTTTTTAATTTGCAATTTTCAAAAGCATCATTACCGGCCGGTTTAGTTGCGTCTTAAATTCCTGACATATTTCAATAAACCGTCTCATTTTCAGAGTTAACTACGAAGAGGAATTCTTCACGCCTCACACCAACTAACTTAACATGATTGACTATCGGTTAAAAATGCCCATCTCCACTCAAACGTGACGGTGGCTGACCAATCTGACACAGAAGAAAACATATCCACTGATGGAAGCATCGATAAGCACATCTCACGGGTGGTATAAGGACACTCATTATTTAATGGAGATTTCGTGTCCGTAGATTTGTATCGTAAACTCGGAACATTTTTCAAAAGGAACACGGCGCTAAATAACACCGGTAATCTTCATTAGAACTAGTAAAAAAATGCAACCTCTGATCAGAGATCGCGTATTTTTACTAATATATCACCACCGCTTTCTTTAAAAGAGAAGTTAATCAATGGAAGGATGGTATCATGACAACAGAACAGATACTTTACTCTTCTTATAGACTTGGCCTTTTGGCTAAGATCAAAGTGTAGTATCTGTTCCGATGGATGCTCACTCTGTAGACCAGTGATGTCTTGGCCTTCGGGCCTTGATTCCGCCGGTCTGAGGTATTGTCCTGTGCAGTTCTAGGAGGTTCACCCTCCCAGGCTTTGCCTCCCCTCTTTGGGGAGGAGTAAGTTTATTGCTTACTGCCTGAGGCGCCCCTACCGGGGAATGCCGACGGGGCTGCCCAGGCAATTTTTAATGGCCAGAGTGCTCACCTTCTCGGGCGCTGGCTTTTCAAGTCCCACTTTCCCGACCTGACATTGGGTCACATCTTACTTGTGGGAGTAAGATGAACCTAGCCTTGTGCCTAACCTCCTGGGGAGGTAAATAAAAAAGTGTAGTATCTGTTCCGATGGATACTGCACCCCATAGACTGGTATTGTCTTGGTCTTCGTGGCTTGATTTACACCGGTCTATGGGTCTGTCCTGTGCATTTCTAGGAGGTCCACCCCTCCCAGGCTTTGCCTCTCCTCTTTGGGGAAGAGTAAGTTTATGGCTTACTGCCTGAGGCGCCCCTACCGGGGAATGCCGATGGGGCTGCCCAGGCAATTTTTAAACCCCACTTTCCCGACCCGACCTTGGGTCACATCTTACTTGTGGGAGTAAGATAAAAACTGGCCTTGTGACTAACTCCTGGAGAGGAGTAAATCAATACTCTTCTTATAGACTTACAATGCATCTCTGACACCTAAGAAATGACCCCTCCCTTCTCAATATAGGCACCTCTTAGTTAATAGCATTAAACAATACCCAACATAAAAAGATAAAAAATACTTGGTGTCATTTACATTAAAACTAGACATCCCGCAATTAATATAATTAATTACGAAACTAGTAACATTTTTAAGTGTTGTTAGAATCGGGTCGTGTTTCCGACTTTAAGCGAGTTCATAAAATCAAGCAATTGTTGCATGCAAAAACAGAGTAATAATTAACAAACAAAAGGAGGTAGTTCAAATAAGGTTTATTGAACGTATGTGTATGTGGGATGATGACGTGTGTGGTGTATGTATGTGTGTCGATAGAAAACAGTTCTTGAAAAGAGTATGTGAAGAAATGAGTCCGGCGTAGGAAAGTCCTTGAAAACCGTATACAAAGAAAATGAGTTGAGAACTCTTATCGTTGTTGAACACGTGTTGACGGAGCGCTGGTGTCTTAGCGTCGTTCAGCGAGGCCAATTGAATAGAGAAGAGGCCTTTTTTCGGTGTCCTTTGGTTATATATCCCCTAAGGGCAGATAACTCCTGATCGCTTTCAGCGCCACCTGACGGTGAACAGCGACACCTACCGGCCGGTTAGTGTAGTTATGTTTTGAAAGGAGGGGATAACTGCTGTTTAGCGTAATTAAACAATATCTTTAAGAAATTTGTACGCGCGTGACACGTCATCACATACGCATGTAACACCTCATCACGACAAACTACACCATCCCCCCAAAAGAAGGTAATCCCCGTGAGGATGGTATAATGACATTAGAACCGATACTACACTACCTCCTTCCAAAATGAAGGAGGAGGTAATGTCTGGCAGGATGGTATAATGGCAACAGAAAATATATTATACTACCTCGCTCCCCAAAAAGGAAGAGGCGTTGCCTAGGAGGATGGTCCTATAACCGAACAGATACTACACCACCCTCGCCTTTTAATTGAGCATTGAAAAATAGTATATTTATCTGAAATAGTATAGTGAACTGAATTGCGCGTTAAAATATAGTACAATAGTACAGTTAATAGAAGTAATAGTATAGTTTCGGCTCCAGACAGACATTTACTAAATCTCTATTAGTAATAGATTAGGATAGCTCCTTACAGCAAGTTGCTTCATGCCTTGTCTGGAGCGATTTCCATAAAAATATGTTTTTGACTCTGCGTTATTTTTACCAAATTATATTTTGAAATAAACATAGGATTTTGGAAGTTAAATTTAATTATTACGTAAGTGTTTGGTCAGTAAATTATGGTTAAATCCAAGATTTTTATGTTTTTATGACTTCCTGTTTAAGATTGAAACAAATACCGCGTCACGTGACGTACGGATGACAATAAATGACAAATAAAACCTTGGGAACTATGCAGCGAGATGTCTGTTTACATTAGTTTAACATTTCTGCATGTCAGTATTGTCAGGAAAAACGGGGAGCAGGGAGGGAGTTCCAGAGTCCAGCAGCACGAGGAAAGAAGCTTTTGGAGTAGAAAGCTCTTCGGCATCTGGGGACCTCCACAGTGTATGGATGGGATTTGGCAGATTGTCGAGTTAGTCCAGTGAATTTACGTCGTTGGGGCACCAGAGCAGCAAGTTGATTAGAGCACAATCCATTGAAGTACTTGTAAAACAGGCACAAGGAAGCAACATTGCGGCGATGGGACAGGGGTTGGAGCTTGGTGGATACTGAGGGACCTATTAAGTTGGCGACACTTTTTTGGACCTTGCCTAAAAGAGAGAAACTAGTGGATGATGTCCGAGCCCAGATGTGGCAACAATACTCCATGCATGGGGGGATGGTGGCTTTGTAGAGATACAGGATAATGTCAGGTGTGAGAAGTGTACTAGCACGGTAGAGGGAGCCCACCTTCTTTGCAGCAGCCCCGGCAATATCTTCAATGTATTTGTTCCAATTCATGTTATCTGTGAAAGTTAGGCCGAGGAGTTTGAAGGTTAATTTTAATTATTATTTGTATCATTATTAATTGAACCAAATTGCTATAAAACTATAACTAATTGTTGTTACGATATAAATGTTGGTTTAACAATTAATAAAAATAGATTTTGAAAGTTAAATTTAATTATTACATTATCGTTTGGTCATTAAATTATTAATTGGAACAAATTATTATAAAAGTATAACTAATTATTTTTAATGTAATTTTGTTTTTAATCTTTTCTATTTATGAAATGATTGGATGCAAATAAAATTTTTTATATTGAACCAGTTTCCCAAACTTTCAATCTTTCAATTAAATGAGGATTTGCTAAGCATTTTAAAACCAGTTTGAATGACTTTCCATTCGACAGTTTAAATGCTTCCAAATTCCTTTCAAATTTCGAAGGGTCACGAAGTAATTCATCCTGTTTCTCTTCAGCTATTAAAAAAGATGAAAATGGCGGACTTGTTTATGAAGAAACCGAAATGCATTCTATGGCTTAAATTTTTTTAAAATCAAATAATCGATTTAAAAAAAAAATGGAAATCGCTCCAGACAAGGCATGAAGCCACTTGATGAAAGGCGCCAAAAAAAAAAAATACTACTTCAAGGTAAAAAAAAAACTAGCCAACTATAAGTGTTAGATGGATAGATTCTGACCCCCAAAACAGCAATTGTTCCCCCTTTGTCAGAAACAACGCTCATGGAATGTGAGGACTAAACGACAAAATAAGGGAAGCGAGTGTTACGAGGCTGCCGAAAGAAAACCCACTAGTCACTTTCTACTCTCGTTTATAATAAATAGTAGTAAAAATAATAATGTATAAATTACGTAGAGGCGAGAAACACGGAGACACGTGAGAA
>OY744546.1:4128728-4166228 GCA_963556195.1 Sepiola atlantica
GTGTGCCTTTCAAACTAAAATTATTTCCAATTCTTCACTTTTTCTGAAGACGTTCCCCAACACGAACGAAACCGGTCAAATCTCTTGTTTTTGTTTTTCTCCTGCACTTTAACCTGTTTTCCGTTTGTCACTTTTCACACACACACACACACACACACACACACACACACACACACACACACACACACACACACACACACACACACACACACACACACATATATATGTTTCGGAATATTTTAGATGAGGGTCGATAATTTGTAGAATTTGGTCTATTCGGACTACTGTTCTCATCTTGGGTGTTTTTATCACAACGTTTCGGCTGATGTAACCTCCGACCTTCTTTAGGCGTACCTTGTCGAACTCGGAAATCTTTCTGTCGAACTCAGGAATAAAAATATATAAGCTCTCTTTGACATTAAGCAACATATTCGTTCTTTAACTAAACCTTCTTTTATTATATATATATATATGTATATATATATATATATATATATATATATATATATATATATATATATATATATATATATATATATATATATATATATATATATATATATATATATATACGTGCATTTATGAGTATGCAGATAAAATATGATAATAATAATACTTATATATATATATATATATATATATATATATATAAACATAAATCCATGTAATTATAATTATATGCTCAAATCGCGTTTCAAAAATTGTTATAATGTAATATTACATTTCATAATAATATATTTCATAATAATATTATATTTCATAATAATATTACATTTCCTAATAATATTACATTTCATAATAATATTACATTTCATAATAATATTATATTTCCTAATAATATTACATTTCATAATAATATTACATTTCATAATAATATTACATTTCATAATAATATTATATTTCATAATAATATATTTCATAATAATATTACATTTCATAATAATATTACATTTCATAATTAGAGAATGGATTTGTAGTAACTTTATATTTTGTAAGAACACACAGGGGGAACCGGGTAGTTTGCTGAGCGGATCAGTTTAGTCTGTAATGCGTCGGGTTATTTTCTTACTCTCGCCAAAGTTACAAGAGAAAAATGACCAATCTACTTATATAGAAAACTAGCAGGGCTTGTCGCCTGACGTTGCCCAACAGAAATATAAAAGAATGAATCAAAATGTGTAAACAGCCGACGGAACGCAAATAGGTCACATCGGATAGTTTTAAATGTTTAGAAGAAATGTCGATTTTAAATTGTGGAAAAGCTATGTACCCACGAAAAGGATTACTTCGAAGTGAGACAAAAATAGAAATTGCCACAGTGTAGAAGGATATCTCATTCACTGACCGATTATGGAAAAGGGTATTTCTGTCGGGCCGGGATATTTGGTCGATCTGTTATCTATTCTCCGCCATTGAACGAAAATCCTTCTAGACTGCGGCAATTTTTATTTATGTTCTTACTTTAGAAAATATAATAAACGTTGGTGGATTTTCACCAAATTAAGAACTTATGTTGTCAAACTTTGCCCTCGTGGGGAGTAAAAAAAAAAATTTCGTATGGAGCTAGAAAAGCAAACCAAATCTGATGCGTTGATCACTAAATACTGTGTGAAGCAAGTATGAGTGTAAAAAGACGAAACTATTATTATTTAGTATGGGTCACGTGTATAATATCTAATAAGAAAAGTGTTCAGTGAGAAGTAGTATTTTCGCTAAATCGTTCTAATACGTACGGTTAATCACAACTACGAATGTACTGTCTGTTAATGGAAACATTTGTAAGTAATATGGAATTATCAATCATTTTAAAACACTGAAATTACTTACGGTTGAAAGAATGGTGGTCTGTGTAAAGTGGCAACGTGTTCGTTTATAATTCTAGCGATCTTGAAACAGTAATGAAAACAAACACGTAAAGCGTAGAACATTTGATCCGAAATGAATCTATTTTTAATGTTGACGAATGAAACATTTATTACTTGGTTTAAATAAAAAGAAATTCTCATGTTTATTTTTAATGTTATATAATAAAGAAGTGTACTTACTAATCGTTGAAGTGGTTCTGTCGTGCTGATTGTGATGTGTTTGTTTTAATGTAATCGGTATTCTGTAACGTAAAAATGTTATGTGTTCGGGGTAGCGGGATGATATTCCCGTAATCTGTACTCGCCGCTGTTTCTGTTTAACAGTTTCGAATGAAATAAAAGTCTGCGATGTTATGAGTGGCGGATACGGTAGATAATCTGCAGTGAGTAAGTATAGTGACAACTTTCTCTGTGTATATTGTAGACGAGAGAGTGAATTATATAGGAATAAATATAATAATTCATATATGTTGATGAAATAATGCGGACGTTTCTGCAAACACGCTTGAGGCTTGAGTGAATAAAAGTATATCAGTTGGTATTTTATAAGTGTACGATGTATGTGGTTATTTTCTTACTCTCGCTGAAGGTACATGGGAAAAAGAGTCCACTTTATATAGTATGTATATATATATATATATATATATTATGGCAAGTAAGCTACGCAAATACGCTCATATTTCATCCCAAAGGAAACCATCGACCTTATTTTCTTCAGACCAATCATCCTGAGGAAGTCTTGAAATAAAGACGAAACTTTTATATATATATATATATATATATATATATATATATATATATATATATATATATGTAAAATATGAAACTAAAAGTGTACTTTTAGTAAACAGAACCCATAATGAAATGGTTTAAGCTCAATATACGAGATAGAGCAATTATAAAGATAGATGAAAGAAGAGGGAAAGAAGAGGGATAAACGAATGACAAATTTATTTCAACTTCGATTGTTCAATGCAAGGTGTACTCAGTAAAAACATCTTTAAAAAACTTTTAGTTTCATATTTTATATATATATATATATGTATATATATATGTATATATATATATATGTATATATATATATATATATATGTATATATATATATATCTTTCTACACGCACACTCTCACTCTCCATTTCTTAATATCTTTTCAAATTTTGGCTTTTCCACTGCCAACTTATCTATCTATGTAATTTCTCTGATGATAAGATTTTAATCTTTGAAAAGCCTTGGCTTAAGGAAAGAATAATAAACATGTGTTTTATCGAGTACATCTTGCATTGAACAATCGAAGTTGAAATAGATTTGTCATCCGCACATGTTTATCTCTCTTCTTTCATTTATCTTTATAATTGCTCTATCTCGTATATTGAGCTTAAACCATTTCACTATAGGTTCTCCCATCTAAAAGTATACTTTTAGTCTCATATTTTATTCTCTATCTATCTATCTATCTATCTATCTATCTATCTATCTATCTATCTATCTATCTATCTATCTATCTCTCTCTCTCTCTCTCTCTCTCTCTCTCTCTCTCTCTCTCTCTCTATATATATATATATATATATATATATATATATATATATATATACATATATTAGTGTGTGTGTGCGTGTGTACAACCTAGGTAAAAAATGACTGAGAAAAACTATGCTTCGCCAGTGTGCGCATCAATATTCATATGAAATTATAGAAATACGTTACTAATTAAAATTTTCACTTATAAATTATTATTTTCGATGACCTAGCGAAAACATTGATTTAGGGTGGAGGTTTTTTTGTTTTTTTTCGAATTCATTTCAGGCGCCAGGGGGGTTTCTGACTTAAGATTTGCTTTCTCGCTTCCACACCACCCCCACCACTTGAAATGGTTTTGTCCACGGCCAGACAAAGGCACATTTAATTTTTATGTGACGGAACGGATTTATATTTATATATAAAAAAAATACACATTGGTCTTTATTATAGACTGGTGTGTGTGTTTGTATCGCGTTATGTCGTAATCTGATACCGGGTGTTCCTCTCTGGGTGGCGAAAAAAACCAAAGGAACAAATAATGATACCCCCCCCCCCCGTCTCGACTGTCAACTACTTAAAACATATTGTCTATCGGCGAGTCTCAACAACTGAACCTTAATCAGCGACTCTCGGGGTCTAAAGTGCCGTTCACACCAGCTGCTCGGCTTTTGTTGCCGGTCAAGAGGCCCGAGTTTCCGGCGTCCATGGGAGGAAAGGAAAAAAGAATTGCGAATACCAACTTAAAACTATAGCGTGCAACGTCTTAAGTGGCTGTCATTACATTTGACGTCGGGTGTTTGTGATTCTTCGTATATATATATTTTTTTGTGTCTTATTCTTGTTGTTTTTATTGACATCAGATGCTCTCTCCGGCAGACATGTTCTTCGTGTATTTATATACTTTGCGGTTAGAGATTGTTGTCGCTCATTGCATTTGGACGCCATTTGAATGTGTCTCGCGCGTTCCTATTTTTGAAAAAAAAAAAAAAAGAAAAAAAAAGGACAACATGGGTTAATTTCTTACCAATTTAAAAAATTTCGCCAATTTAAAAAATATCTCCATTTTTAAATATCTCCATTTTTAAAATATCTCCATTTTTAAAATATCTCCATTTTTAAAATATCTCCATTCCGGTTGTCGGATTCTGTTTGGTGACAAATTCTGACCTTTTTTTTAACGCGAATAATCATTTTTTTTTTCACTGGAAATCGCGATTTAGATATAAAAAAAAACACGGGACAAATATACTCAAGATACTTCGATTTCACCTGAAACTGCGTCGTCGTCTTCTTATACTAAAGTTGCGTCCACTTCTACGGAAGTTGAGTCTTTTTCATCTGACGTAGCGGTCATTTTGTACTGAAGTTGCGTCCTTTTAAACTGAACTTGTGTCTTTTTCAACTGAACTTGTGTCTTTTTCAACTGGATTTGTCCTTTTCAACTGGAGTCGCGTCCTTTTCAACTGGAGTCGCGTCCTTTTCAACTGGAGTTGCGTCCTTTTCAACTGAACGTATGTCCTTTTCAACTGAACGTGTGTCCTTTTCAACTGAACTTGTGTCTTTTTCAACTGGAGTTGCGTCCTTTTCAACTGGAGTTGCGTCCTTTTCAACTGGAGTTGCGTCCTTTTCAACTGAACGTGTGTCCTTTTCAACTGAACTTGTGTCCTTTTAAACTGAACTTGTGTCCTTTTAAACTGAACTTGTGTCCTTTTAAACTGAACTTGTGTCCTTTTCAACTGGAGTTGCGTCCTTTTCAACTGGAGTTGCGTCCTTTTCAACGGAACTCGTGTCCTTTTAAACTGAACTTGTGTCCTTTTAAACTGAACTTGTGTCCTTTTAAACTGAACTTGCGTCCTTTTCAACGGAACTTGTGTCCTTTTAAACTGAACTTGTGTCCTTTTCAACTGGAGTTGCGTCCTTTTCAACTGGAGTTGCGTCCTTTTCAACGGAACTCGTGTCCTTTTAAACTGAACTTGTGTCCTTTTAAACTGAACTTGTGTCCTTTTAAACTGAACTTGCGTCCTTTTCAACGGAACTTGTGTCCTTTTAAACTGAACTTGTGTCCTTTTCAACTGGAGTTGCGTCCTTTTCAACTGGAGTTGCGTCCTTTTCAACGGAACTCGTGTCCTTTTAAACTGAACTTGTGTCCTTTTAAACTGAACTTGTGTCCTTTTAAACTGAACTTGTGTCCTTTTAAACTGAACTTGTGTCCTTTTCAACTGATTTTGCGTCCATTTCACATGAAATTGCGTCCATTTCAAAATCTGAAAGTTCTTATTTTCTTTCTTAAGTAATCAGTTTTGCTCACTGAAAATCGCGATTTTGATATTTAGAAAACGAGACGGATGTACTGAAAATAAGTAAATTTTAGCTGAAGTTGCGCCCATTTTAACTAAAGTTGCGTCGCTTTCAACTGTTTTGCTCACTGGAAATCGCGATTTGGATATTCAAAAAAAAAAAAGACGGAACGTCAAGAGAGATCAATTTCCATTGAAGTTGCGTCCACTTCACCTTACAACAAAAGCGTGACAGACCTACCTAGCGACAGATCGAGCCGGTCACCCTTGACGGCAAATCTACAAAAAAAAAAGATTGATATCTTTTTTATCTATATTGATATTTTTCTAATCAGTACACGTAAAATATCTTTTATCAGTACACGTAACACACAAAAAATAGAAAACTTTAAAAAAAAAGTTCCTTTTAAAATATCCACTTTTGCTTCATAACGAAAATTCGATGAATTTTATCGGTTTTAAAATGTTCATGTTTGCTACATTTCTCCATTGCAGAAAAAATAAGATATTGTGACTTCGTATCAAACAAATCAGAAAAGGGTTGATATGCCGTAAGTCACGCTGGCCGAAACTTGTTCATTTCTCTCACTGGATTCTAATATCGGTTTTATTGTTGCAAAAAAAAAAAATCTATCATCTTTGGGACGTTTGAATTCGTTTTAGAAAATTAGTGATGATTACTTAACTCGGTTAAGGGTTGATATGCCGTAAGAAAGGCAGAGTGGGTGAGTGACCCAACTTTTTATTTAAGTCATGTTATGTTTTTTTTTAATGTTTTTTTATTTAATTTTATTTTTTATTTTTATCTATTTTTTTTTTTTTTGACCGAATTTAATACAGGTTTTATTGTGAAAAGAAATTGTTAACTTTCCAAGTTGGAATTCGTGTTAGAAAATTAATAAAAACTAGCAGGGCTACCCGACGTTGGCCGGGACCATAAAAATCAAAATAGAAGAGGCTAAAAAGTGTGTAACATTTTTATATTAAAACTTCTATTCCTCCCTCTCTCTCTCTCGCCGTCTCTCTCTAGTTCTTTATTTCCCCAGTAACCCCCTCTCTCTATTTCTTTCTTCCCCTCTTCATCATTAATTCCCTCTCTCTCTATTTCTTTCTTTCCTCTTCCCCATTAATTCCGTCTCTCCCCCCCCCTCTCTCTAATTTTTTCTTTTCCCATTAATCCTCCTTCCCCCCTCTCTCTATTTCTTTCTTTTCCCCTTCCCCATTATCCCCCCCTCTCTCTAGTTCTTTCTTCCCCTTCCCCATGAATCCATCTCTCTCTCTTTCTCCTCTCTCTATTTCTTTCTTTCCTCTTCCCCATTAATTCCGTCTCTCTCCCCCTCTCTCTATTTCTTTCTTTCCCCCTTCCCCATTAATTCCGTCTCTCTCCCCCTCTCTCTATTTCTTTCTTTCCTCTTCCCCATTAATTCCGTCTCTCTCCCCCTCTCTCTATTTCTTTCTTTCCCCCTTCCCCATTAATTCCGTCTCTCTCCCCCTCTCTCTATTTCTTTCTTTCCTCTTCCCCATTAATTCCGTCTCTCTCCCCCTCTCTCTATTTCTTTCTTTCCCCCTTCCCCATCATTCCCCCCTCCCCCTCTCCCTTTCTTTTCCATCCAGCTCATTTCTCTTTTGCTCTAATGTGTTGAAAAAAAATCTCCGGCGATTGGGCGATCCCATCTTATTAAAAAGGTGTGTCAGAGCGTGACACATGTAGGTAGGTAGACGCTAGCGTATTAATATATAGATTAATAAACTCGGTAACGGGTTGATATGTCGTAAAACAGACAGACAGACTGACTGACTGACTGACAGACTGAGTGACCCAATTTTGTCTTGATTGTAGTCATTTAATGTGTTTGTTGTTGTTGCTTTTTTGATAGAATTTGGTATCGGTTTTATTGTTGAAAAGAAATTATTAATTTTCGAACTTTGATTCCATTTTGGAAAATTATCAAAGTGAAAATAAATCTACAAAAAAATATCCACAAAATAAACAACGAGATAATAAAAACAAATGTTAATAGCACATTTAAATAGGTTTCAATAAGGGTTACATTTTTCAAAGAATCTAAAGACGCCATTGACACTGACATTTTCCTTCGATTCCATCTTAGGTCACTATGGGCAATAATCGGTTAGGTCCATGAAACAACTGAAATATGTTAGAACGTTGAGAAACGAAATTCATTTTGTTCAAAATAGATTTTATTAGTTTTATAAAACAAAAATAGAATGAAACAAAGGATAACCTGCTGATGATACTCTCATTTTCCCTTTCTTCTTTATTTACGTCATTTATTTATTTACGTCATCCTCTTACTCTCCTTCTCTTACTCTCCTTTTATTTCTCTACTTCTGCTGCTATTACTACTCTCACTTTTCTTCTTTATTTACGTCATTTATTTATTCTTTATTTACGTCATCCTCTTACTCTCCTTCTATTTCTCTACTTCTGCTTCTATTACTACCACTTTTCTTCTTTATTTACGTCATTTATTTATTCTTTATTTACGTCATCCCTTTACTCTCCTTCTATTTCTATTACTACTCTCACTTGTCTTCTTTATTTACGTCATTTATTTATTCTTTATTTACATAATTTCAAAAAGAAAATCACGGTGAAATCAACAAAAAGTAGAAACTAAACGTTGGATCAACCGTGCTGTATGGACAATTATCATCAATGGCCGGATCAACTTCTTGAGCTGAGAAAGTTGGAAAATGTGTTTGACCACAATGAAATACATAAATAGATAGACACACGTACACGAAAGAGTCACAGTAAAAGTCAAAGTCATCCAGAGTCCGAGTCTGATTAATTAAATTGAACGAACAATTAGGATTAGGTATTAACTGTTGATCACTGGGCTGGATCAACTTCTTGGGCAGAATAAACGGGAAGTCAGAAGAGATACTTGTCCACGGTGAAATAAATAATAAATAAAAAACACATAAAAACACACGGAGAGAGAGAGAGAGAGAGAGAGAGGGGGGGTCGGATCAATGAGATGTTATCGACTCAAGTGCATCCATTGTTCGAGAAGATCAGAGGGAAGGCAAACAACGGAGGTCAACATTTTCCTTTTATCTCGTAATTAATCAAAAACGTACAACCTGATGGTTGATCAAGCTGAGAATCGAAGCGTGACCCGACTGGATAGCGGTGGATCGTCCGCAAGGCACGGATAGACCTTTACCCTTTGATCGGTCGGAATATAAAAAAAAAACCCTCAGATAGCAATAAAAGTTCTTTCGAAAACGAAAAAAAAAAAAAAGAAAAAAAAAAGGAGCATGAAGTTGATAGAACGAAACGGACGAACAATAAAATGACAATAAAAATAAGTCCGTTAAAAACAAGTTCTTAATATTCATCGAACGTTACATTCGCATTCAAAACATTTTTTTTTTACGTTATATTTTTTTTCGGACACGGATTTCCTCCTGGTTTTACTTTCCCATACAAACATTTCAGAGTGACCACAAAATTGAGGTAAGTCTTTTCTGTTCTGTTTTTTTTTATGCTCAACATTTTAAACATAGCATTTTTTTTCTTGTCATATTAAATAAATGCTTCTATTTCTTCATGGTTTGTTTAAATTGATTTTCGTTTAGAACGACAGAAATTCACCTACTTTTCCCCAATGGAGACACACAAGACCTTTTTTTGGGGGTGCTTGTGTAGAATAAGTATCTAAGAATTTCAATACTTACGGAGATTCCCGAATTTTGACGTAGTAGCTACCAGAACACTCGTCTAACAAAACAACCTTTTTGGGGGGCATTTATAACGTCAACTAACAGAACGAAGAAAGGGTAAACAAAACAAACAAAAAACAAATAGGCAACAAATAAATGTTACCAAAGGCAAGATAAGTTACTCTTCTACTAACCTAGATAAGTTTATTTTAAAGCGTTTTTTTGTTCAAAACAAACCTGGTGTCCACCTATTCAGTTACAACGGAAAAAGATATCTGTCCATGATCCCAGCACGGGGATCTTTGATAATTGGTGAAAAATCGAAAAATAAACAAAATAGTATTAGAAACACATTCAATAAATGTCACCAATCGTGGGAAAATATAATGTTCTACCAGTATTTTGCATAATTTTCGGTTTTTGAACGATTATCGAAACTTTGTAATTTCAGCCATTTTTTGCGTTCTGACCATTTTTTTTCAATTTGATACAATTCCCAATTCCGATACAATTCCCGATTACGATTCCAAAATCGCCTAAAAAAGTAGAATTTCTATTTTGTTTTTGTGGGGATGGTGGGGAATTTAGCGGGCAGTCCTCATCTATTTTTAAATGTAGATATAATTTTATTTTTAATTTGAACGATAAACTCTTTGTTTTTCCCTTTATGAACAATTTCGATAAACTGATTCTCAGATTTTTAGCTATATTTTTTTTACTTGTGCCATTTTTTATTCACCCACTCGTGCCATTTTTACTCTCTGCTATGTTTTTCTCTTTATGGATTGCATAAACAATTTCGATAAACTGATTCTCAGATTTTTAGCTATATTTTTCACTGGTGCCATTTTTTCTTATTTATCCACTTGTCCCATTTTTACCCTCTGCTATGTTTTTCTCTTTATGTATTGTATAAACAATTTCGATAAACTGATTCTCAGATTTTTAGCTATATTCTTTTTTACTTGTGCCATTTTTTATTCATCCACTCGTGCCATCTTTACCCTCTTCTACTTTTCACCTGTGCCATTTTTACCTAAATTCGTTATGATCTGCAGATTTTAGTTTAAAAATCAATAAATATTTATCTTTTCATCATTAGTGCCAGCGAGGAAAAATTATGTTGAAAACATTAAAAGAATTAAAAATGTTAAAAATTAAAAGAATCGTTTTTAGAAATCGTAAATATCCCTAAAATATTTCCAATTCCGATACCGATTCCAATACCGAAAAAAAGTTCCGAGTTCCGATTAATCGTCCCAACACTAGTACAGAGTGACCCTAAAAATCCCACCTATGAAATCGTTAATAAAATCTACAATCCTTTTTGCAATCCAACCATAGTTGGTACGAATAAACTTCAGCCTATGCATGACTTGTCCACCAAGTTTTAGTCATGAATGTCCAACAGTCTTATATTTTTTCTTACATTATATATTCATAAAAAGCTTCTAGTTATTTATAAATAGAGAAAAATAAACTATATATATATATATATATATATATATATATATATATATATATATGTCTCGGAAGTTTCTCAACCATTAAAACTATATTAAAAAACAAAAAAAACAAAAAAACTTATAGTCCCAAATCTTCCAGTGGAAAATCACTCATGTAAGTCAATTTATTTTTTACAGTTATTATATTAGTTTATTTCTAACACTATTTTAAGGGATCATCAGTTGTTTACCATGAAAAACTGTTTCGAGAATTTATATATATATATATATATATATATATATATATATATATATATATATATATCTATAAGGTGGGTCAATGAATAATAATTAGACCTGCAAATGGAAACAGATCAATATCTTCAGTTGTTCAGAACAAGGAGCATTTAGTAAATAAAAATATTTCTTCTTCTTCTCTTTCAATTTTATTCCTTAAGCCAGGCTTTTCAAAGATTAAAATCTTATCATCAGAGGAAGTAGTGATTGATAAGTTGACAGATAAGAACAGAATGTTATAATGAAATAAATCCGAGTATGAGAGTTCGATGTGAAACACAGAGCAAGAATACCGGACCTCCCCCTCTTCCATCATCATTTATGCCCAATTTTAGATATCAGTCGCAAGGTTAACTAATTTGGATATTAGTTTTGCAAAAGGACATCTTATTAATTAACAATTATTTGTTATTATTTTTTAATTCAATGATTGTTTTGATTTTAATACAACAAATATTCTGTTTTGCAATATTGTTTTATTTCCTATCCAGCATTTGTGTTCAAATGTTTCTTTTCTTTAGAGAGATCGATTTGATTTCCAACAAGTTGCGACCTATTTCTAAATTGCAAGTGAAAAGGAATATTGATTTCTTCTCTCTTTTCCTTTCTGTACGGTCACATTAGATTTTCATCGAAATTACCAAACTGTTAATGTTTATCTATCGCCGCAATGTTGCTTTCTTGTGCATGTTTTACAAGTACTTCAATGGAATGTGCTCCGATGAACTTGCTGCTCGGGTTCCCCCCACGACGTAAATTCACTAGACCAACCCAACAATCTGCCAAATCCCATCCATACACTGTGGAGGTCCCCAGATGCCGTAGAGCTTTCTACTCCAAAAGCTTCTTTCCTCGTGTCGCTGGACTCTGGAACTCCCTCCCTGCTTCCTGCTTTCCTGACGCTACTGACATACAGAAGTTTAAAACTAGCGTAAACAGACATCTCGCTGCGTGGCTCCTAATTTAGGTTGAACCTCTCCCCTTTTTCTTTCTCAGTAGCCCCTTACACCTACAGTGGGGGCCTGCCTTGTTTGGGGTGAACTATGATTAAAAAATATATGAATAAATGAGAAAGATCTTGTTTCGTGTTTACAAGAAACGTATGAATGAAATGTTTATTATTTTAAATTAATGTTTTATGTATTTCAAGAATCGAAATTTGCGAAGCGACAGCGAGCCGACAATGCCAGCTATTACAATAAAGAGCAAAAACAACTTGTCTTGTTTTAGACGAGTATTGATTTACTCCTCTCCAGGAGTTAGGCACAAGGCCAGTTTTTATCTTACTCCCACAAGTAAGATGTGACCCAAGGTCGGGTCGGGAAAGTGGGACTTGAAAGGCCAGCGTCCGAGAAAGTAAGCACTCTGGCCATTAAAAATTGCCTGGGCAGCCCCGTCAGCATTCCCCGGTAGGGGCGCCTCAGACAGTAAGCAATAAACTTACTCCTCCCCAAAGAGGGAAGGCAAAGCCTGGGAGGGTGGAACACCTAGAACTGCACAGGACAAACCCATAGACCGGCGTAAATCAAGCCCCGAAGGCCAAGACAATACCAGTCTATGAGGTGCAGTATCCATCGGAACAGATATTACACTTTGATCTTAGCCAAAAGGCCAAGACCAATAATGTTGTTTTAGGCGAGTATTTATTTACCTCCTCTCCAGGAGGTTAGGCACAAGGCCAGTTTTATCTTACTCCCACAAGTAAGATGTGACCCAAGGTCGGGTCATTCAAAAAGGAGAGTGAAAGAGAAGAGGTCAGACTAATCCACGTTTGTTTTCTTAAGCGAACGATCAAAACGACCTTCTCATCTTTCTCCTGTTTGTCCATCCATCTGTGTTTTTTTCTTTTCGCGTGTTTTGTAAAGTGAAAATGGTTTCGCGCGTCGAACAGAAAACAAACAAACAAAAGAAAACAGCATTTTCGGCTCTCGCAGGAAACACTGTCTCTTTTACGATGAGAGATTGATAGTCGCAAACAGGTGCTATTCATCTCGCGCCCGATGGTCCGACGGTGGTCGTCTCTCTCGTCTCGTCCGTCACCTCGGTTGGTTGGCTATTGGGCTTTGCGGCGTGTCGACGCCTGTTGGGCAACTTTATACCGAAAGCGAACGCGTGTTTCGTATACAAATGGCAGCTCTCCAGAAGGGTTCGCGACCGCACTGACTTCCGGGTTATCCTGCAGTAAATTTCCAGTACGGATGATCATAAATGATAATAGAAACTTTTTTTTTACGAGACAAACGCTCAGGACCACACGGCCGCAATATATATATAGTGTATGGTGCTCGATAAACTGTTAGTTTTAATATATATATATATATATATATATATATATATATATATATATATATATATATATATATATATATATATATATGATTTTATGAAGGCTTACCAAAGCATTCCTTTCAGGACACCAATGATCACCATTAAAGATATTTTTTCTTACAAATATTATTTATTCAAATTAATTTGAACATTTAACATTTAATTTGAATAAATAATATTTGTAAGAAAAAATATCTTTAATGGTGATCATTGGTGTCCTGAAAGGAATGCTTTGGTAAGCCTTCATAAAATCACATATAAATGCTCTGTACTCTGTAATCGAGTATCATCGAGCTTGTTTTTATTGGAACAACCCTGGTCTTCACTGAATGATCTATTTTATAAGTGAAAAATCTAAATCTATATATATATATATATATATATATATATATATATCATAATACAAAATGAAACAATAAAATAAGGTGCCATTCAAATTTTATTAGAATTCAAAGTTCAAGCAAAGTATCTAAACGTCCTTAACTCATGAGTTTTTAAAGATAATTCTTCTCATCAGAGGACCATTACCGCAGTGATATTACTACAGGTAATAAAATTACACTTTGAAAATAGATAAAAATATATACACAAATGCATAAAATTATATAGCATAAAATATAGCATAAAATATATCAACCAATATATATATATATATATAATGAGAGAGACAGATAGACAGACACACACATACACACACGCAGAGAAAAATTAAGAGCGGGGAAGTCAAACGGCATACAGTGAGAGAAGGTGAGAGTGATAGACAGAATCTTAGCAAGAGATAGGTCACTTGGGGAATTAATTTGTATTTGGTATTGGTATAGAACGACTAATTGCCATGGCAAATAACACCCTACATGAGAGTCCAACGTTCAAACTCCTAAGCCTAACATTCACAGGTAACATGGATTGGAACAAATACATAGAAGACATTGCCAAGGCTGCTGCAAAGAATGTGGGCTCCGTCTACCGTGCTATAAAACTACTCACACCTGACAATATCCTACATCTCTACAAAGCCACCATCCGCCCATGCATGAAGTATTGTTGTCACATCTGGGCTGGTGCACCATCCACTAGTCTCTCCCTCTAAGACAAGGTCCCCAAAAAAAGTCTCTAATCTAATAGGTCCCTCACTATCCACCAAGCTCCAGCCCCTGTCCTATCGCCGCAATGTTGCATTCTTGTGTTTGTTTTACAAGTACTTCGATGGAATGTGCTCCGATGAACTTGTTGCTCTGGTGCCCCCTCGGCGTAAATACACTCGATCAACCCGACAATCAGTTAAATCCCATCCATTCACTGTTGAGGTCCCCAGATGCCGGAGAGCCTTCTACCCCAAATAGCTTCTTTCCTTGAGCTGTCGGCCTTTGGAACGCCATCCCTGTTCCCTGTTTCCTCGACTGTATCGACATGCAGAAATTTAAAACTAATGTGAATAAGCATCTCGCTGCACAGCTCCCAATTTAGGATGACCCCCTAAACTTTCACCCTAATTCTCAGTAGCCCCTTACGTCTGTAGTAACAACTTGCCTTGCTTGGGGTGAACTAAGTTAAAAAAACAAAAACTGGTGATACCAGATCAGGCTGCCCTGTGGCTCCCTAAGACGAAATTCATCTACATTGACTTTTTTTTTTTTTTTTTTTTTTTTTGTAAAACTTAATTATGTTCTACAAAACCAAAAACAAAAACAACAGCCCCTCTCCCTTTCTCCCTCCCCTTTTTTATTTTTATTTTTCCTACCCTACTCCCGGTCCTGGATATGACCTTAAACTACATCCGATGGTGAGATCCGGCTTACGGACTTTGGGGAATGTGGAGCCTCCTCTTAATTACCATTGCTCCCAGGTCCACCCTGACCCGGAGTGGTAGTACCTGTTAGGGTCCCAACTATGGGTTAAATAGAAACATATATTAAAAGGGGAAAGAAACAAAAAAGAGAAGAAAACAAGACCAGATTCGGCATTAAATAACCCAAAAAGGGTTGATATGCCGTAAAACAAAACTACCAAACTACCAAAAAAGAAAAAAGTAAAACGAATTTTTTTTCAAACATAACTCAATCCTAAAACCGATGAACATTTTGTATGATTAAACTCTATAGGAATAATAAAAAAAAACCTTAGAGAAACAAACGGTAATTAAATTAGTTTTAGTGTTTAAAAAAGATGGAAGTTCGTTTTATGAATATGAACTTGCAATGCCATGAAAAGTTTCTATTCTTTATCAAGCTCTGCAGGCATCACACCCCTTACCTACCCCGACTCATTCGAGTCCCACTTTTCTCTTGTCTCGGGCACCTTCACCCAGGGGAGGATTGTGTTTCTCCTTCGTACGTCGAAATCATTAATACTTTCTCACTCCCCAGCCTTACCCCCAAAAACATTCCTTTCAGCCATCCGGGACGTTGTTTGCTAAAACTATTGGATTACCCTTTGCTATGAGCTCCCCTCACCCCTATCTCAGAATAGCTGGTTAAAGATCTCTAGTTTCTGGGACCCACATCCAGCTAAACAAAAAACAAGAACAACAAAAATAATAAAACAAGGAAAGGGTTATTACTTCGTAGTTTCAAGGCATCTTGCAGGTTGGAGGGAACAAAGTCAAATTAATCGATTGCAGTTTAGGGTGACCCGAACGCCCGCCCTCGCAAAGTGCCGTAAGTACCCAAAGACGTGAGGTGCCAATTCGTTCCAATAAGCAAACACAATTTAACCCTCCTAATTAACCTGCCACCCATTTATCAACCGTTAATCACCCGTCCACATACTCCCTCCACATCACTAATATGAAAAAGCTATAGAAATGTATACAATAGGAAGAAAGTGTAGTATCTGTTCCGATGGATACTGCAACCTATAGACTGGTATTGTCTTGGCCTTCGGGGCTTGATTTACGCCGGTCTATGGGTCTGTCCTGTGCAGTTCTAGGTGGTCCACCCTCCCAGGCTTTGCCTCCCCTTTTTTGGGAGGAGTAAGTTTATTGCTTACTGCCTGAGGCGCCCCTACCGGGGAATGCCGACGGGGCTGCCCAGTCAAGTTTTAATGGCCAGAGTGCTCACCTTCTCGGACGCTGTCTTTTCAAGTCCCACTTTCCCGACCCGACCTTGGGTCACATCTTACCTTGTGGGAGTAAGATAAAATTGGCCTTGTGCCTAACCTCCTGGGGAGGTAAATAAATACATAATTTGTTGGAAGAGACAGCGGCAGTGAATATTGTATTTTTTTTACAACTTAAGGCATATTGCGACTGAGATGTAACGCCTACTGTTATTATGAGGGGATATTTATAGGAGCATACTAAATGGGGAGTTGGGTAGCAAGATGTTTGTTCACATTACATTTAAATTTATTCATGTCGGTACAGTCGGGGGGAAAAAGGGAGCAGTCAGATAATTCTAAAGGCAAGCGGTCCCAGGAAAGAAGCTATTAGAGTAGACAGGTTTTAAGACATCTAGACACCTATACAGTGAAGGGGTGGGATTTTGCTGCTAATCAGGTTGATCGCGGGGTATTTATGTTGAGGGGTTAGAAATGCAGTAAGTTTATCGGGGCACATTCCGTGGAAGGGATGCCACATTGCGGCGATGCGACAGGGGCTGGAGCTTTGTAGACAGTGCGGGTCTATTAGGTTTGAGACTCTTGTTTGCGCTCTGTCCAACAGGGAGAGACTAGTGGTTGGTGCACCAGCCCAGATATGGCAAAAATAATTTATGCATGTTTTGCTAGTGAGAAAGTGTGTGCGTCTATGAATTTGTGTACATGTGTGTTCGTCGAGTGGTGTGGTTAGAAGTCCGTGAAACTCGTTCGTTCGTCTGTCGAGGCTCTTCGACCAGGACCGGAATTACGTATCGACTCTTGATTGGACAAACTCTATAATTACGTATCGACTCTTGATTGGACAAAATCTCTAATTACGTATCGACTCTTGATTGGACAAAATCGCTATCTAGCAGTTTCTTTCAGCCAATCAGAATTCAGAGAATCAGAGAATTCTAGTGTGCACATCGTTTTTCTTTCTATTTGTTCCAGACTATTTCGTCCTAACCCGACGTCGTCGTAGGTTAGGGTTAGCCTTTAAAAGCTAATTCCGGCTCCTGGCCGAAGAGCCTCGACAAACGAGTTAGTGACTTTCATGGACTTCTAAACATTACGCCCGGTGAAGCACACACACGCACAAAAAGCGCACTTGTACACAAGTAATTAGACGCAAACTCTCTCATTAGCAAAACAGAAGCACGCTATTTACACACACGTAGCCTCACATGGCACCAGCCGAAATGAACACACATCCATTCTTTCACTAACAAAACATGGCACGCTAATACACACACACATATATTAATGCCTTTTCATTTACACACACATGAACGCACATGGCGACAGCCAAATCAAACAGGTGTTCTTAATTTCTTCTTACAGATAAACACCTTCTTTTCTCCAGAAATTAACAAGAAAGATAGCGAAGAGAGAAAACTCCGTTGTCTTTAATGACGCGTGTATAAGAAGTGTGTATATATATATATATATATATATATATATATATATATATATATATATATATATATATATATATATATATTCCCATGCGATAGCCTACAACTGCCACTCCTGCACTGAAAGGTAAATAAAACCGAAATGATATCGTCTACAGGTGAAAAAAACAAACACTTTAAGGTGTAATAGTTTTTAAAAAGTAGAGCACCGTGAAATTGAGAAAGTCTGTCATTTGCGATAAGCGAGTTCCACACGAGCGTTGAACACTGTAGGCGTTTGCAAATAAATAATTCAAAGGGTGGTATCTGTTTTGTCTTCGGTCAGGGTAGATAAAATTCTTCTAAACAAAAGCAATTTTTATTTTTTACCAAATCTAGAATGACCCTTTTTGGGGAGCTGGAGATCCCCACGTAAAAAAACGACCTTGTGTATAACAAATCATATTCTGAGATCATTCGTTGACATCTATGTAAACAACACAACTATTTATGGCAACACTTCGAAGAGCATTGTTGATCCAGATTTTTCTCTCTCTCTCTCTCCCCTTCTATCTCTCTCTCTCCATCTCCCTCTCTCTCCCCTTTCATGTCTCTCCCCTTTCATCTCCCCCCTCTTTCTCTCTCCCCTTCTTTCTCTCTCCCTCTCTCTTCCGATTTGGAGCACGTGGGGCAATGGGGGGGAAAACGCTTCTAAGATCAAGCTTCTCTCTTTTCACCACCAACGCTCGGACCCTTACTTATTCTCAGTCGAAATAACAGGTTCTCTCCTTGAGGAAGCCCCCTTCTTTGAAAAGCTTCTAGGACTGACCTTCACCCAATACCTGAAATGGAAGACTTACATTAAATCTGCCGCTTAGGTTGCTGGAAAAATTGTTGGATCATTCTACCGCTCCAGAAAGTACCTCAGCCCTGACGCAACCCTAACCGTAACCCTAACCCTAACACAAACCCCAACCCAACCCTAACCCTAACCCTAACCCCCCCAACCCCAACCCTATCCCTATCCCTATCCCCAACCCTAACCCTATCCCCAACCCCAACCCCAACCCAACCCTAACCCTAACCCTATCCCTATCCCCAACCCCAACCCCAACCCCAACCCTATCCCTATCCCCAACCCTAACCCTATCCCTATCCCCAACCCCAACCCCAACCCTAACCCTTACCCTTAGCCCTCTTCCCTTCAGACCCTTTTACACAGAAGAGATGTTGATTCCCTCACAGCAAGAACTCGTCTAGCTACAACCACAGCAAATAACTTTCTTTTCTCGCTCTTTCACCCAAAAACCAAACGACACTCCCCATCCTTTGAACAAGATTACGCGAGTCTGCTTACCAACCGACTACAACATGGTCGTCTTCAAGTCTAATGTGAACAAATACTTATTGAGCCGGCCTCTTGGATGATCAGTTTCTCTTAAGAAATCTTCTGTCCATCCCAATAATTGTTTCCGGTCCTCTCGTAGAAGCGATCATCGTCCAACCCTTAACCTCGAGTGGCCACCGGGGCTTGATAAGTGGTCACCCATTGGTATATATATAAAAAAACCAAAAAAAAACTGAAAAAAAAACCCCAAAAAAAACGGACGAGAATTCTATTTGAAACCCGACGGAACAATCGACAGACCGATCCTCTTATAGTGATGTTTGGGCGCATCTTAAATGAGATGCGTCTATTCAATCTGAGCGTTTTGCAGACATAGTGACCGACCACCAATTAATCATTTGAAATTCCGTTGGTTTCGATCTGAATTTGCCTGCGGAATCGCCACCGCTGTTTTGCCAATGCAGGACGAGGGAATCCATTAAAACCCGAAGATCTGGAGAGGTGATAAAATTGCTTTACGATTAGTTGGGCATGAATTCGGCTCACAGCGCGAAGGCGTATCGCGGGCGTTCAAGGGGGTGCGTCCGAGAAACGCGGTAACATTAAACGATGTTTATAGGGAAATGGATTCTAATAACTCCGACATTTAAAAGGAAATAACCTTCAACGCTCACTCTCTCTGCCCCCCTCTCTCTCTCCTCTCTCTCCCCCTCCCCTCTCTCTCTCCCCCTCTCTCTAAAGTCCATGTAAAAAACAACCCAAATACCAAATTAACATCAGTTCCTTCAAGTCTTTATTTCCGCACTTCAGTGGAGAATCACCATTTCGGCTGAAGTGAGGAAATTAAAGAATTGAAAAGAACTAATTTAAATTATGTCTTTGGATAGTTTTTTGCATGGACGTTGTAATTGAACTAATATACATTGTATATATATATATATATATATATATATATATATATATATATAGTAATCCAGGTAGGGTAAAAATCCAAAGGGAATCAAACTGGGTTTATAAAAGAGTGCTCAATAAAAAATATAGAGCTGTATTGTGAATGCTTTTATTCAAACATGTACAAGGTCTGCTACACTGGCATGTCGATGTTATCGATCTACAGCTCTCAAGAGCTGAGGTCTCATCAGGCAGAGAATTTTTTTTTATCTAACCTGGTTGCTAAATTCAAGGGAGATTCTCCCTGGAATTCAGCAACCAGGTTGGATCAAAAAATAATTTTCTGCCTGATGAGACCTCAGCTCTTGAGAGCTGTAGATCGATAACATCGACATTCCAGTGTAGCAGACCTTGTACATGTTTGAATAAAAGCATTCACTATATATATATATATATATATATATATATATGAGAGAGAGAGAGAGAGAGTTACAGGCTATTTCCTGTGGTGTTGTATTATACCGATGGGAAGTTATTGGAAAGAAACTCTCCTCATGGTAATTCCGTTTATGTTTAGATACACCGGGGGTGATTCGAAAGTTCTTTGAAGTGGCGGTAGCCAGAAGGGTATGTGTTGTGAAGGTTTTACAGTGGGAAGAACCAGAGATTATAGCTACGTCGAGCACCTACCATCTAAATAACGATAGAGCAGAGAAAGACTAGCAACGTGTCTTCTGTAAAAAAAGGGTTGATTTATGGAAGAGAATGGATCATCACCCAATATGTTACGCTGGTGATTCTTTTCTCTGTCCAGGAAAGAAAGTGATAGCTCACCAGGCGGAGCCACCGGCGACCAATTAATCAGTTGAAATGCCGTCGGTTTTAATCTGAGTTTGTCTGTGGATTCGGTGCCGCGGTTTTGCCAATGCAGGACGAGGGAATTCATTAAAACGCGAGTGTCTGGAGAGGTGATAAAATTGCTTGATGATTAGTTGGGCGCGAATTCGGCTCACACCACGAGGGCGTATCGTTATCGTTCCAGAGGGTGCGTCCGATAAACGCGGTAACATTAGACGCTTTTTTAGGGAGATGGATTCTAATAACTTGGGCTCTGACTCCGCTCCCACAGCGTTTAAAAAAAAAACACCTTAAATCTCCCTCTGTATATATATATATATATTGGAGAGCCATGAATATTAAAACTGTCCTGTTTTTAAATCTCCGAAACAGTTACATGGTAAACAGCTGATGATCCCCGTGTTAATATTAGACGCTCATTTATTAATTTTCCAATGAATGTTAAGTCTGCAATATCTTGGATTTAGTTAGTTTGTCTGGGAATTTAAACTGCATTTTACTTTTTTTACTTTTTTTTTTTTTTTTTTTTAATGACTCAAAACTTCTTTAGACTATATATATATATATATATATATATATATATATATATATATATATATATATATATATATCAAAGTATCCTTCCACGTGACACACAGCCATATCAACACTTTTCTTTCTTTGTCAAAACACCTAGACGGATTTTCAACTTGGCCACGAGAATGTCTCAACCAAGAGAAAAAAAGAAAAGAAAGAAAAAGAAGAAATATTCTTCTGAAGATGGTAGATTTACCGAAAGTACTCAAGTTTATATATAAAAAAAAAGGTTTTAAGATGAATAAATAATTTATTTTAAAAACAAATAATCTGCGTTGTGCAAGGTTTTCTAAATATTTCATAAAAAAAATATCTTTATTATTGCCACCCACCCAACGCTTCAAATTGTGTGACTTTTCAAAGTATATATATATATATATATTGTATTAGTTTCTGTAGATGTAAATCCGTTGAAACTCCAGTGTTTATAAAAAGTGCTCAATAACAAGTAGAGCTATTCTTTAGTATAATTTTTTTTATTTATACAAACATGATTGGTTACATATGTGCATACATGTTTCGGTTGTACTCTTCACAGAGAGTTAACCTCTTCAGAGCAAAGAAGACAAGGAAGTGAGATAGCTTTGGAAAACTTTCACATTAAGTAAATCTTTTTTGGGATGCGATATGTTTATAATCTTTCCACGGTCAAGCTCAGTATCAGATTACATTCTTTACTTGTTAACTTTTTCAATTAGTTTCTATCTTTTATTTTATCATTTTTATTACCTACCGTTTCTTCTATTTCTTTCTTTTTCTATTTTTTTTTATTACCCACTTAGCTTGGATTCTTTTCTTCTCCATTTGACACTTCAAAGTTTTAATCTACGTACATACATTTTAAAGCATAAATATCCGATTTTCATATAAAATACACATGTGCGCACAAATTTATAGATACACAAGTATACACATAAACATATATATATATACATATATAAAATAAATAAAACACAAATATATACGAATATATCCATACACTAATATACACATATATACATACCCACATATACACGCGCGCACCCCCCCCCCACACACATATATATATATAAACATATACACACACACATGCCCACAGATACAAAGATAGACGCATGTGTATATATAGATTCAAAAATCCAAATACATACATACATACATACATACATACATACATACATACATACACATACAGCCCATGTATACATTTCCTTTTCCACTGATTGGTTCAGCATAATATATTACAATATATATACATATATGTGCTTCTTTTATCATTATTCTAACAGTATTTGAATTAACTCGGTCTAACCACGTGTGCAAACATTACACTCATGTATATGCATCACCATAGAATCTACCTCCATCCATACCTACTCACATATATACATACATACGTAAATGCTTGTACTACTGATATGTTACTTATACTTTTACATAATGGTATACCATATACATATGTCTATATAAAAATACCCACCCACACATATACATGAACATGTTCATACAGCACATACATAACTACACATAGTGGCATATAAATGTGCCCATTAACCTACGCATACGAAATAAATCTAAAAATAAAAATATACAACTTTTCACCTGTATACATGCCCGTCAAAAATGACGGAAAAATTATGCTTCGACAGTGTTCGTACTAATATTCATATAAAATCATAGAATTACGTCAGTAATTAAATTTTTCATATATAAATTATTATTGTCATTTGTGATGACCTAAACAATATATTACTAAAATATTCATATAAAATCATAGAATTACGTCAGTAATTAAATTTTTCATACATAAATTATTATTGTCATTTCTGATGACCTAAAAATATATTACTAAAATATTCATATAAAATCATAGAATTACGTCAGTAATTTAATTTTTCATACATAAATTATTATTGTCATTTCTGATGACCTAAAAATACATTACTAAATTATTCATATAAAATCATAGAATTACGTAAGTAATTAAATTTTTCATACATAAATTATTATTGTCATTTCTGATGACCTAAAAATATATTACTAAAATATTCATATAAAATCATAGTATTACGTCAGTAATTAAATTTTTCATACATAAATTATTATTGTCATTTCTGATGACCTAAAAATATATTACTAAAATATTCATATAAAATCATAAAATTACGTCAGTAATTAAATTTTTCATACATAAAGTATTATTGTCATTTCTGATGACATAAAAATATATTACTAAAATATTCATATAAAATCATAGAATTACGTCAGTAATTAAATTTTTCATACATAAATTATTATTGTCATTTCTGATGACCCAAAAATATATTACTAAAATATTCATATAAAATTATAGAATTACGTCAGTAATTAAATTTTTCATACATAAATTATTATTGTCATTTCTGATGACCCAAAAATATATTACTAAAATATTCATATAAAATCATAGAATTACGTAAGTAATTAAATTTTTCATACATAATATATTATTGTCATTTCTGATGACCCAAAAATATATTACTAAAATATTAATATAAAATTATAGAATTACGTCAGTAATTAAATTTTTCATACATAAATTATTATTGTCATTTCTGATGACCCAAAAATATATTACTAAAATATTCATATAAAATCATAGAATTACGTCAGTAATTAAATTTTTCATACATAAATTATTGTCATTTCTGATGACCCAAAAATATATTACTAAAATATTCATATAAAATCATAGAATTACGTCAGTAATTAAATTTTTCATACATAAATTATTATTGTCATTTCTGATGACCCAAAAATATATTACTAAAATATTCATATAAAATCATAGAATTACGTCAGTAATTAAATTTTTCATACATAAATTATTATTGTCATTTCTGATGACCCAAAAATATATTACTAAAATATTCATATAAAATTATAGAATTACGTCAGTAATTAAATTTTTCATACATAAATTATTATTGTCATTTCTGATGAACCAAAAATATATTACTAAAATATTCATATAAAATCATAGAATTACGTCAGTAATTAAATTTTTCATACATAAATTATTATTGTCATTTCTGATGACCCAAAAATATATTACTAAAATATTCATATAAAATTATAGAATTACGTCAGTAATTAAATCTTTCATACATAAATTATTATTGTCATTTCTGATGACCCAAAAATATATTACTAAAATATTCATATAAAATCATAGAATTACGTCAGTAATTAAATTTTTCATACATAAATTATTGTCATTTCTGATGACCCAAAAATATATTACTAAAATATTCATATAAAATCATAGAATTACGTCAGTAATTAAATTTTTCATACATAAATTATTATTGTCATTTCTGATGACCCAAAAATATATTACTAAAATATTCATATAAAATTATAGAATTACGTCAGTAATTAAATATTTCATACATAAATTATTATTGTCATTTCTGATGACCCAAAAATATATTACTAAAATATTCATATAAAATCATAGAATTACGTCAGTAATTAAATTTTTCATACATAAATTATTATTGTCATTTCTGATGACCCAAAAATATATTACTAAAATATTCATATAAAATTATAGAATTACGTCAGTAATTAAATTATTCATATATAAATTTCTAGCATGACTATCTGGTGTTGCTGGGGTGCATAGATACTAAAATATAAGAGTTAAAAGTGTGCGTAACATCTTTCTTTTAGAACTTCTCTCTCTACCTCTCTCAACCACTCTCTCTCCCCTTTTCTTTCTCTCTGTCTTTCTCTCTCTCCATTCCTTCTCTTCCTCTCTCTCTCTCCATTCCTTCTCTTTCTCTCTCTCTCTCTCCATTCCTCCTCCTCTCTCTCTCTCCATTCCTTCTCTTCCTCTCTCTCTCTCCATTCATTCTCTTCCTCTTTCTCTCTCTCTCTCCATTCCTTCTCTTCCTCTCTCTCTCTTTCTCTCCATTCCTTATCTTTCTCTCTCTCTCCATTCCTTCTCTTCCTTTCTCTCTCTCTCTCCATTCCTTCTCTTCCTCTCTCTCTCTCCATTCCTTCTCTTCCTCTCTCTCTCCATTCCTTCTCTTCCTCTCTCTCTCTCTCTCCATTCCTTCTCTTCCTCTCTCTCTCTCTCCATTCCTTCTCTTCTCTCTCTCCATTCCTTCTCTTCCTCTCTCTCTGTCTCTCCATTCCTTCTCATTTAGATGACGAACAATACTATGAGAGGATTGGAAACAGTGGGCGAAGAAGAACAGGATATGATTATATAAGAGGACGGCTTGACAAGTATTTGTTGACGTTAAATTTGATGACGACTATGTTGTAGTCAGCAGGGAAGCAGTGCCGTGGTATTGTATTATGCAGATCGTAAGTTCTTAGAAGTTCTCTCTGGTTTTAGGAACACAGAAGAAGAATGAAACGTTTTGTAGTCGGTAGCTAGGCGAGAACTTGCTGTGAATGTCTCACAAGGGGAACCCGACGTTGTAGCTCCGTCGAGTCGTTACATTGAATATCGCATTTGAGTAGAAAAAGACTAACAAGGTCTTTTAAGTGAGCTCGTATCTTTTAACTGTATGCATGCCCTTTTTCTTTCTTAGGTACCAGTACTCCCAGGTCCATTCTCACCCGCAATGGGACCCATCTAAGGGTTAGGGTTCGGCCCCTATTAGTTTATAAAATATACGGCAACAAATTAATTTTATACAAAACATAATAGTAAGAACTTGTAAAGCGAAGTGATCATCCCCCACTAGATTGCCAATCGATTTTCGTGTCTTTCAATCGTAGACGTGCCCCTTTTCTTCCTGAGATTCTCATGGGTGGCTTTGTTCTTGAGGAGAAATCGACACTGAAACTTCTTGGTCTTTTTTCCTTATCAAATCTTTCTTGGAGTTCCTACATTAGATCCATTGCTCTTTCTGCTTCTCGTAAAGTCAGTTCTCTCTATCGCTCCGAACACTTTCTCACACCTGAGGCTATTCTCTATCTCTACAAATCTACTATCAGACCATGTATGGAGTACTGTTGTCATATTTCTGCTGATAAATCTCTATCCCATTTGATGGTTCTTGATAAGGTGCAGAAACGTATCTGTAATTTGATTGGCTTACTTCTTCTCGGCACCCTATCTCTCTCACCGACATGATGTTACTAGTCTCAGTCTTTTCTATAAATACTATTATGACGTGTTCTTTGAAACTATGTGATCTATTCCCGCTTCTTTTGTTCCCGCTCGTTTGACTCGTTGGTCTAGTGGTCTTCATCAATTCGCTGCTTTGATACCTCATTGTAATACAGCTTCCTATTCCAGTAGCTTCTCTCTAAGAACTGTGAGTTTGTGGAACTTTCTCCCTGTTGACTGTTTTCCTCCGACCTATAGCCTTGATCTTTTCAAGACTAAGGCCAATAGGCATCTCCTGTCTTTGCGATAATTATCTTTCATTTTTGTTAGCTCCTTACATCAAATGGCTTCATGCATTGTCTGGAGCGATTTCCACGTTCGTCAGTCCACATCACCACAGCCACCTCCCCTTTAATCATTGACCATTTTTTATTTTCATTTTTTATGCTTAATAAGAACAAATCTAGTCTAAGTCTTTTCTATAAATACTATTATGACATGTGTTCTTCAGAATTATGTTATCTATTCCCCGCTTCTTTTGTTCCAGCTCGTTTGACTCGTTGGTCTAGTGGTCTTCATCTATTCGCTGTTTTGATACCTCATTGTAATACAGCTTCCTATTTCAGTAGCTTCTCTCTAAGAACTGTGAGTTTGTGGAACTTTCTCCCTGCTGACTGTTTCCCCTCTTACATATAGCCTTGATCTTTTCAAGACTAAGGCCAATAGGCATCTCCTGTCTTTGTGATAATCATATTTCGTTCTTATTAGCTCATTACATCAAGTGGCTTCATGCCTTGTCTGGAGCTATTTCCATAAAAAAGAGCTGTAAAGAAGAGAAGACATCATCTCTCACTAGATTTCGAAGTCGATTTTGCGCTTTGTCAAGGCAGAAAAGGGGTTTTCTTAGCAGCACCTCCCCATATGTGGCAGCAGTGCCTCCCCATATGTGGTAGCAGTACTCCATCTTCGGACGGATTTGACTCTTGTACAGGTAGAGGATTGCGTCCGGGATGAAGTACTTCCCGGAGAATAGAATTTCCCAGTGACCGTAGCAACAGATTGGACGTAAGACTTTTTTACACTCACATTATCAGCGTTGAAGTATCGGCGGTAACATTCCTTCGTCGCCATAAACTCTTTATGTTCCGACCAAAAAGAGACAGAGCCAATTATTTTAAGAGAAATACAAACAGGCTGTGTCATTTACACAGGCGAATGGCCGACGTAATCGAATCTTGGTCGATATTACATCCGTGGCGTCCGTCAGCCACGAAGATAATTACGCCAATCATTAAGATGGGATCAATACGAAGACATTCGAACGATCGTGGTTGAACGCTAAAATACGTCTGCTAAATAAATTTAGAGGTTAGGGTCAGGGTTAGGATAAGGGTTTAGGGGCTAGGGGTTAGGGTTAAGGTTTAGGGGTTAGAGGTTAGAGTAAGGGTTAGGGTTAGGGTTAGGATAAGGGTTTAGGGGCTAGGGGTTAGGGTTAAGATTTAGGGGTTAGGGTTAGGGTTTAGGGGCTAGGGGTTAGGGTTAAGATTTAGGGGTTAGAGGTTAGAGTAAGGGTTAGGGTTAGGGTTTAGGGTAAGGGTTTAGGGTTGGTGGACCAAATCCAAATTTGCCAATCTCGTTTATATATTTCTAGAAAAAAAAAAAGTGACCCGATGGGTCATCCATTGAGCTCGGGTTAAGTTGTTTGGACGAGGATAAAGTGAGTTTGCAAAGCCAGTTAAATATTTAAAATAAATCCTAGTTCTTTATTTGTTATTTTCATTGCCCACTTGATGTTTATTTCATGTCTTAATAGTCTCCTCTGCAAGATGTCTATCTTGTCAGTAAGTGTCTTGTTTATCGGCCATATTTCAAAGTTGCAAAGGAAGAAGGTTAATGAGTGCGAAGAGGTAAGCAGAGTGCGATAACAACGTTTTGGGTTTTGCTCTTTTTTTCCCCAATGATATTTAATGAGGAACACTTTCGACTAAAAGTCGATTTAGTACAACGCATCTAATCTAAAAAAAAAGACAAGGTTGAAATGTGTAAATATGCTACAAGATGCATGATTTTCACGAAATGGAGTCTCATAAGATGGCGCCATGTTATTATTTTATATCGCTCAAGACGAAAAAAGTATTAAACGAGTGTATATCCCCTGTCAAAGAAATATGCTTCATTAGTTTTCGCACTTATAACTTTATATAAAGTTAGGTATGTGTATGTTTATATATTTGTATGTACTGGATTGGCTCCTAAACTAATTAACCGATCATTATGAATTTTTAAATAATATTTATGATTTTAAAATTCATGAAATATTTAAAATCTTTAAATTTATGAAATATTTAAAAATATTAAATTTATGAAATATTTAAAAATTTTAAATTTATGAAAAATTTATGAAAAATTCATGAAATATTTTAAAATTTTAGATTCATGAAATATTTTAAATTAATGAAATATTTTAAAATTTTAAATTTATGAAATATTTTAAAATATTAAATTTATGAAATATTTTAAAATTTTAGATTTATGAAATATTTTAAAATTTTAAATTTATAAAATATTTTAAAATTTTTAATTTATGAAAAATTCATGAAATATTTTAAAATTTTAGATTCATGAAATATTTAAAAATTCAAAATTTATGAAATATTTAAAAATCTTAAATTTATGAAATATTTAAAAATTTTAAATTTATGAAATATTTAAAAATTTTAAATTTATGAAATATTTAAAAATTTTAAATTTATGAAATATTTAAAAATTTTAAATTTATGAAATATTTTTAAATTTTAAATGAAAAATTTATTTAAAATTCATGAAATATTTTAAAATTTTAGATTTATGAAATATTTTTAAAATTAAAAATTTATGAAATATTTTAAAAATTTTAAATTTATGAAATATTTTAAAATTTTAAATTTATGAAAAATTTATTTAAAATTCATGGAATATTTTTAAATTTTCGATTCATGAAATATTTTAAAATTCAAAATTTATGAAATATTTAAAAATTTTTATGAAATATTTTAAAATTTTAAATGAAAAATTTATTTAAAATTCATGAAATATTTTAAAATTTTAGATTTATGAAATATTTTTAAATTAAATTCATGAAATATTTTAAAATTTTTAAATTATGAAATATTTTAAAATTTTAAAATTATGAAATATTTAAAAATTTTAAAATTATGAAATATTTTAAAAATTTAAATTTATAAAATATTTAAAAATGTTAAATTTATGAAATATTTTAATATTTTAAATTAATGAAAAATTTATTAAAAATTCATGAATATTTTAAAATTTTAGATTTATGAAATATTTTAAAATTCAAAATTCATGAAATATTATAAAATTTTAAATTTATAAAATATTTAAAAATTTTAAATTTAGGAAATATTTAAAAAAAATTTCTGCGGGTCCATGTGAACAAATTTCTACGGGTCCATGGGGACAAATTTCCACGGGTCCAAGTGAACAAATTTCCACGGGTCCATGTGAAGACATTTTCACGGGTCCATGTGAACAAATTTCCACGGGTCCAAGTGAACTAATTTCTACGGGTCCAAGTGAACTAATTTCTACGGGTCCAAGTGAACAAATTTCAACGGGTCCATGTGAACAGATTTCCACGGGTCCATGTGAACAAATTTCCACGGGTCCATGTGAACAAATTTCTACGGGTCCATGTGAACAAATTTCTACGGGTCCATGTGAACAAATTTCAACGGGTCCATGTGAACAAATTTCCACATGTCCATGTGAACAAATTTCTACGGGTCCATGTGAACAAATTTCCACAGGTCCATGTGAAGACATTTTCACGGGTCCATGTGAACAAATTTCCACCGGTCCATGTGAACAAATTTCTACGGGTCAATGTGAACAAATTTCCACAGTTCCATGTGAACAAATTTCCACGGGTCCATGTGAACAAATTTCCACAGGTCCATATGAACAAATTTCCACAGGTCCATATGAACAAATTTCTACGGGTCCATGTGAATATATATCATGCATCAGATAACCCGAACATGTCATTCGACTGAACATAACATATCTCAACTATGTCCAGAAAAATATTAAAATTGAAAAGTAGACCTGTGGCGCAACGGATAAAGTGCTGTAATAATCAATTCTAAGTGACAATATTCTGGAGGTTGAAGGTTCAATCCTCAGCACAGGCGATAATAAGAATATAATTAAATATTACTCAATACTTCTATCGGGTCATGGTTGGCGGTACGAGAACAATGTACCCCGTGTGGATTAAATAAAGGGTTCACTTCGAAGTACAGATTTCTGTGTTTGCCATAACGTATCTGAAGAAGTCGGAGTTGACAGCGGCCGAAACGTTTAAAGAATATCATCCAAGATGAGAACATTAGTTCGAATAATGGAAATAATCCAAATTATGACTAAATATGGTGCTCTTATCGATCCTGAACCAGTTTTCGTAACGTTCGACTCGGAAGCGTTCGGCTGTTCTACGCAAACGCCCGAGAGTTGACGAACCGATTTGTACCAGACGACATTTTTGATACGGTGCTGCGTCCTATGATAATAATGTTTTGCTTGTTTTTTTTTGTTACGGTTTAGGGTTAGGAATTTTTTAAAAAGAAACAACAAATAAAAATAAAAATATAATTACATGAATTTTTTTGAAAGAAACAACAGGAAAAAAAAACATAGCGAGGTTACTGTTATAAAATGAATTCTGTATTTTTATTTACAAGGAATTTTTTTGAAGAAAAAAAAAGGAACAAAATTACTTTTATCACGACATATTTTTTTAATTTTATTATTTACTTTTTACTTGCTCGCGATGATACTGCAGTGCAAAGCTGTTCGTAATTCGTTTTGGGTTTATTTTCTTCAAAAAAACTTCCTGACAAAAATTCCGTCTTCGAAAGCACTTATTTTCACTTTGTAACAAAGTTATCGGCTGCTCGCTGCTTCGGCTCGTCAACACTCGGGCGTTTGCGTAGGACAGCCGAACGATTCCGAGTCGAACGTCACGAAAGCTGGTTCAGGATCGATATCAGTACCCTAAATATTTATGACTATTAAACCTCGGAATAACATCGGGTTGGGGTTAGGATACCTAAAATAGAATCTAAAATGTAATATTGAGATTAGAAGAAAAACCAGAAAACTAATGAACTGCTTTTACTCTTTTTTATTCTTATTGTTATTCTTCTTTGTATGCCTTTCAATCTCCATATTACATTCCGATTTACATAATTGCATTTACAGATTTGAAAAGTTAGAATTAACTAATTCACTAGTCCTGTCCTGTCATGGTGCGCCACGCACCGTTGCGTGGCCACCGAGAGTTACTACAGGCCGGTTAGCTAGAAAATGACGTCACTGCATTCCGTGTCAAAACAAGGACGGTCGTAATAACAATAAGAAGGCATTTCGACTTCTCTATTCACTAAATAATCCATCAAAATTCAGGAAATCAACCAATTTTAATGAAATTTTCAGTATATATTAATTAATGATCACGGAATATAATAAATCCATTACTTTATTATAAAGCTTGGTGCAAATGTATTATTTCTTGTAAACAAAAAACACCTTTACTAAAGTTATCCAAAATATCAAAACATGTTGACCATACGATATTGTAAATATTTAAAACAAAGCATTAGAAAACTTTAAAAATTCCATGTAAAAAAGAAGAAAAGAACACGATTCGATTCATCTTGAAACTGATCTTTATTTAATATAAAGTTAAAGAAAATAATAATTCACGATCAAATACTGCAAACAACTGAATTATGAATTACCATTATTTAAACTTCTAACCCAATCAACCGTAAGTAATTCAGACTTTGAAATTTGTTTAAAAATTATACAAAAAAAAAGTTCAATGTTAACTGTCTGTTTAATAATGGAATCAAAATTCAGAAAATCAACCAATTTTAAAATAATTTCGCGCTTTTTAAAATTTCATTTCATAATTCACAAAGTTAAAATGCCTACTGCATATGTTTGGATTTCCAAAAGAGAAATAATTACTGCAAATATGGATACACGTAATAATGTTTACACCGACTAAATATAGTGTAGTAAGTTTGAATTTTTTTTAATTATATAAAAAATCAAGTCTGAATTACTTATTCATTATTTGATAAAAAAGTAGTGTTCCATTTTTTTTTAAATTACTTTTTTTCGATGTCTTAAGTGTAGTATAGTTTATCTTTTCTCTGTACTTTTAATAAATACTGAAAATTTCATTAAAATTGGTTGATTTCCTGAATTTTGATGGATTATTTAGTGAATAGAGAAGTCGAAATGCCTTCTTATTGTTATTACGACCGTCCTTGTTTTGACACGGAATGCAGTGACGTCAGAGGGGGGCAGGAAGTTAGTTGCTTGGCCTTGTCAACTCTCGGTGGCCACGCACCATTTCCGGCTTCAGCCAACTTCCGCTTCGGAGGAAGTTTCTAAAGAATATTCGATTTACACTCGATCCCAGTCGCATGTGTATCTCGGTCATGCAAGATGCTTTTAACAACGTTACTTTTGCAGTTTTTTTCTTTCTTTCGGGGATGTGTCGTCACCCTCCCACCTACAGCGTCTGGTATTCTTAAATGGTCACCCATCCGGTACTGAAAAGCCTCAACGTCGCTTAATTTCGGTGACCTAACGAGAATCGATGGACCAAGACAACAATAGGGACCCCAGATCATTAACACAAGACGCGGGACATATTTTGGAATCACCGGTTGACCTCGCAATACACGTGGTCTCTATTTACAAAACACTTGTAAATAAATCTTTTATTATTTTAATAAATGCAGTATATTTCGGAATTTTTTTTTCTTTTAACATGTTAATATTTATTTTAAGGCAGAGAGTCCATAAATAAAACAAATAAAATATTAACATGTTTTCTTTTAAAACATGTTTTGTGTCACTATTTACTTGCCTCCCCACGAGGGCAGAAATGGGGGGGGGGTATGAAATATTTATCACCGTACTTAAGTAATCTTTCGTTTTGTAGGGAAAAATCAAGCTTCCCAAAAAGGGGGACTCTGGATCTTACCTCAGTTTAGAAGGATTTTTCCATACTACACATTGCTCCTAGCCTGAGGAGGCAAAACGGATGATTACGCAAGTTATTTTAATAAATAAACGAAATATATACGCTTTTTAAAAAATCGGCTGACTTGTAATCTTTCGTTTTGCCTCCCGACGAGGGCGGAGTTAGACTTCAAAAATCAGTTTCTAAACGGAAGCAATTTAAAGTTTATGAAGTTTTTGTCCTTTTTTTTCTGTAAGCAACAAATGAAATAAGATTTAACAAATACATAATTTTATTTACAAATCTTTTTATAACTTATTTGTTATTAAAAAACAAAATTTCGCTATTTACTTCAAAAATCAGTTTCTAAGGACAAAAACTTCATAAACTTTAAATTGCTTCCGATGTGCAAACGTGATTATTCTGAGGAATATTTTAGTATGTATTTTGCGTGATTAAAATATAGAGGAGAGAATCCTTATGAAACGCCTAGCAATAGATTCGATATGGATAGCAGCGGTGATGATATTACGGATGAAATAAGGATCGACACCCTGGGCCGTAATTGCTTCCATGTTCTATAAATATTGGATAGAGGATTCCTGAAAGTCTAGAAAGAATAAAAAGCATTTCCTGTTTTTTTTTGTTTAAATTTTTTTTTTTTTACATGCCCGTTTTTTTCAATTGTGAAAGGTGTTGATTTATGAAATATAAAACCTTGTGCTTCTTCGTATCTTTCTTTCGTGTTGTGTCTTAAATACCCGGTTAGGGTTAGGGTTAGGTTACACAGGAAATAGCAGATAACGTAGGTCGATGATTCATGATAACGTGTTTCTAGTCTATTTCGGATAATACGAATCTTAGGGTGTCATCACATGCCCTCAAATCATTTTTATCCCTTATTTTTATGGCAGTCAAATTTGTTTGTGAACGCAAACAAGCAGGTATATATGTAAGTGTAAGTGGGACTTTAACGAGAGAGAAAAAAGTACGAGGTATGGATGGTGTTCTAACTTTGGTCTTAGCTTAAATTCCAATGAATTGCAATTATGAATTTAGGGAACAAACAAACGGTAATTAAATAAACAAACGCACGATAAATAACTTTAAACAATGAAAACGATAACTGATTAAAATTTGACCAAATAACGAAGTTTGTAAATGTAATAAAAACCATTCACAACTATTTGGAAATATAAAGTTATTTAATCGTCTATTTTTCTTGGTTTTAATTGTATTTCTTGTCCTGAAATAAAATTCTTTTTAAAGTTTTCAAAATGTAACGTTGATTCAATGTGTTAATTATTGGCGGCCATTTTCTTTCCTTTTTATGCCACCAAACATATTTGAACTGTTCTAGAATTTCTTTTACACGCGTAAAGAACTTTTCGACGCAATAAATAAACTGAGAATTTTTTTTTGATATGAATAGAAACAAGTTTTAAGAGAATTTCTACTCGATATTATTTCATGAATGTCGACAGGTAGGCATAAAAGTTTAATTTTATATACGTTAAAAATAAATTAGAATTTTCTATCGCGACAAACAAAACATTTTATGTTATGCAGACTTATTATTATTGTGTGAAAATATTTCAAATTTTAAGGAAAGACAAGTAATTGTTTTTATTTAAGATTTTTCTGTTAAGATAGACTTGTCAACCATCTTGAATATTTTGAATAGACTTGTCCACCATCTTGAATATTTTGAATAGACTTGTCCACCATCTTGAATATTTCCATCATGACAAATAAAACGTTTTATGTTATGCAGATTTGTTATTATTGTGTGAAAATATTTCAAATTTGAAGGAAAGACAAGTAATTGCTTTTATTTAAGATTTTTCTGTCAAGATAGACTTGTCCACCATCTTGAATATTTTCCATCACGACAAATAAAACGTTTTATGTTATGCAGATTTGTTATTATTGTGTGAAAATATTTCAAATTTGAAGGAAAGACAAGTAATTGCTTTTATTTAAGAT
The DNA here is from genome assembly GCA_963556195.1 of Sepiola atlantica. Classification (NCBI taxonomy): domain Eukaryota; kingdom Metazoa; phylum Mollusca; class Cephalopoda; order Sepiida; family Sepiolidae; genus Sepiola; species Sepiola atlantica. The sequence goes on from OY744546.1 coordinate 4,164,435, forward strand.
TTTTCTGTCAAGATAGACTTGTCCACCATCTTGAATTTCAGCCTATAAGTATTTTTTATATAGTTTCACTTTCAAATCACTATAGGTATCAACTTTTAAAACAACATGAACAAGGACATCAGTAATCTTTTCTTAAATTCCAAACAATTACCAGATCAAAGATGAAATAATTTCAAAGAGAAATGACCGTAACAACCGTCCTCTTCGAAGCGTCTTGTTTATTTCCTTAGTACCAACCAACGATTGTGACGTCAGCAGATAAACGCGACTTAGTGACCTTTTCAAAAAAAAGGTTGCACTCCAGCCATGCACCAATCTTGTGCCAATATATTGAATTTAATTGAATTGAATATTCCGAACAGACAGACACGGAAGCTCGATTATATGAATGATTTGCATAGATGATCGGCGGGGTATCTATCGTTTTACGTAATTGTGTTTACACACAGATAAATTAATAGCGATCAATAAAAGGATAACCCACTTGGTCGAAGTGATAAACTATAGACGACGGTGTTGAAATACAAGACGATTAGTTATTATCGAGGATGTCAACAGAATTCTCGTATCTCATCGTGATATCATTCAAGTCCCGGGGTTGACAATGTTTGATACAAGACCAGGCTATAATTATAAATGATTGATTTAATCACGAAGCTCGCTGTGTTTACCGGCAATGCCATAGATAAGGCAGCCATAACAAGAAGGGATGTAATGTCTATATTCGAGAGACCTGGGTGATTAATAGCAACGTTTCATACAATTCTAGTGTCACCATGCAGTTGATAACGACGACTTTTGTTTACTTATGAGTCACCAAAAGCCACTCGAGGATAAGAGTTAACAATGAAGAATATTATGAGAGGATTGGAAATGATTAATGGAATGAACAAAGTTTGATGGTACTTTGTTGCATTAGGACCCACGCTAACTTTAACCATGACCCTAACCTTAACCCTAAATCCTAACACTAAGCCTAACCCTAAATCCTAACTAAAACCCTAACCCTAAACCCTTAACCCTAACGCTAACCCTTACCCTAAATCCTAACGCTAACCCTTACCCTAAATCCTAACGCTAACCCTTACCCTAAATCCTAACGCTAACCCTTACCCTAAATCCTAACGCTAACCCTAACCCTAAACCCTAACCCTTAACACTAACACTAACCCTAAACCTAAACCTAAACCTAACGCTAAACTCAACTCTAACGCTAACTAAAACCCTAAACGTTAACCCTAAATCCTAAACCCTAACGCTAACCCTAAACCCTAACCCTAACTCTAACGCTAACCTAAACCCTAAACCCTTACCCTAACCCTAACCCTAAACTCTAAACCCTAGACCTAAACCCTAACGCTAACGCTAGCCCTAAACCCTAACTTTGACCCTGACCCTTACCCTAATGACGGGGTCAAAGTTAGCGTGGGTCCTAATGTAACAACACACTAAGTTTGATTACTTATGGGGAAGGGTTTATGACAAGAATGAGTATATAATTTATATACGAAGCTGATCCCCCACTCTAAATTCTACATGATAAAAATAATAAAATAATGGCCTAAAAAACTAGAATCTCATCTGTGGGAATCAGCGGAGAGTGTTAATCTACAAATGTACCAAAATAAAAGGTACATCTTGGTCTTATTTTTCTTTAGATAAAGAAAATAGTGTAACACCGTAGTAATAGGAGACAATACAAAACCCCAAATTAACCGAAACGAAATTGCTCGAGTAAAGAAAGTCTAAAAGTATAATTTCCTCCCAAGAAAACGAAAAACTGAGACACAAAAA